>VDFB02191613.1:0-18404 GCA_007258455.2 Sequoia sempervirens
AAATCAAAGAAATTTTCAATTTGACTCATTAACAACTCAAAGCGGAACCATCGATCATGACAATGAAAACGTGCTTAGATTTACCACTTGGGGTAAGAACAACAAAAAACATATGGGTTCCCGATGAATAGCAGCACCGGAATTAAATGACAAAGGATTCCTTGAATCAAAAATAATCTCCAAAGGCATTCACACCAACACGGAATCATCCAAAAATAATCCTTCAATAACAGAGGTAAAAGCATGCAACCAGGCATCCAAGGGAGACCTCAATTTCCTCCTCACAAGATACTCGTACAGTTGGTAAACAAATGACCTTTGATAAAAATCAACAAACATGACAACAATGTAATTAAATGTTTCATCAAAATAATAAAAGTGGGAAGACTGCATTCAATAAGAAGCATAAACTTATCACAACCAAGCATCACATTAGTATCCAAAATACTCCACCACAAAACCCCCATAACTCAAAACCAACCAAGAATTCACCATGTAAGATTAAGTGAATATCAACACAATTTAACTTAAAGAAGATCCCCAACTCACATCAACATAGGAAGAGTCACAATGAAAGAGTATGTCAAATCACTCATAAAGCGACATGAACCCAATGGAATGAAAATACTTCCAAAGCCAAGCAATTCCAAAGAGGATACCACAAATAGGATACACCAAATTACCCTTAAATGATCAATGACCAATCAAATACAATTTATCCATTTGTTCAAAAAGAATTAATTTAAAATAATTAAGGGAACTCTAAAATCACATATCGTAATTATCTCAAGGCATATTTTTACATTCCATAATATTCCTTATCATTAATCTCATAATTAAATTAAAAGATTCTTTCCCTCGAATAATAATATTTGAGACAATCTTAATACAATTTACTAGTTATTTAGCTTACACACTAAACTTACCATTCCACTCTAAAGGTTATAAAATAACAATATTCACCTACAAATTAACAAAGAATAAACCATAATAATTGTGGTAATAATAATATCCTAAATTTCTTATTCTTCTTAGACAATTTGCTAATCAATTAATAATGG
This sequence comes from Sequoia sempervirens, assembly GCA_007258455.2. Lineage (NCBI taxonomy): Eukaryota > Viridiplantae > Streptophyta > Pinopsida > Cupressales > Cupressaceae > Sequoia > Sequoia sempervirens. The sequence continues at coordinate 1,062 of VDFB02191613.1, forward strand.
AAATAACCTTCATTCAATTTTCAGTGTCAAGGAAACTTAACTTTGTTTATCTTTATTTAAGTAACCATTTTCAACCTAAATATAGTCTTATTTACTTTATTAGTCCCAATTTAGGTTCACTATTTTCTACAATGATTAAAGCAGCACAAAGACTTGATTGTATGAATAACAAGATTTACTATTTATAAGGTCGATCTAATGGATGGAAAATGCTATTAGTTTCGAATACAATGATTAATATTTGCACTTGTCAGGAGGATATAATGATTATTCCCAGTGTCCCGAACAAAGAGAAAAGGTTTCAAGGACACTTATGATAAAGAGGATATGATTGATGTTCAAACATAGTACTCAACATCGGAGCACAAACATCACCTATTTACATCGTATAAAGGAGACTTAACAATTAAGTTATCCTCAATAAGAAACTACTACAATAACTAAAGAGCTATAAAGAGTAAACCCTAGCCAAGCAACTTCCAAAACATTTATAAAATATATAAATATGTTTGGCCACATGTCCTATCGTCACTTTCCTATGATTTAAATTCAATACTCTATTTCTACTCAATACGTGAAAGCATCTAAAGATCTTTATATTCACATTTGTGGTAATTAAACACATTTCCACACGATAAAGATTGACATGATAGTATTCTTAAGATTTGTGTATTGAAGTGATAGGGACTATAATTATATTATGATATTTGACCCAAAAGAATGATATTAAGGAAATAGACATTCAAATGAAGGAGAGAGAGATTATTTAAAATTTTAAACTTCCTATTACGCTCAAGTTCGCGGCTGAGACAGGACAGCAAAGAAAACAGAGAGGTCATTTCATTCTATACACCCTACCATGTTCAAGTGCGGCGACAGGTTACAACAGAATCAGAGAGATTATTAAATTTCTACACCCTTGCAGGACTAAAAGCTACAGCTGTGGCGGGTTGCCAAAGGTTTCAGGGAGACTATTTAATTATGTACAATGTCTCAACTCTAAATGCCATAACAGTGACAGTTTGCCAAGTATATCAGAAAGTGAATATGGGAATTTGGAAATATCGCCATCTACTTGCATTATTATCAAATCTCACGTGTTATTCACAAGATGAAAGGTAAAGAGACAGGTGGGATGTTAGAATATTGACAATATTTATCTTCAAGTGTTGCAACTGCGATAGATTACCAGAAGAAACAAACAGGTTATTCAAATCTTTAAACTTCTTATCATGTTCAAGTGCACGGATGTGATAGGCTGCCAATGAAATCAGGATAGATTATTAAAACCCCTACTATATTCTATTTTCAAGAACCGCAGATGTGACAGCTCGCAAACGAAATCAGGAAGGTTACTTAAAGTACCTAAACATTTTATGTTCCAGTGATACGGTTATGATGATAAATTGAAACGGCATAAGAAGGTTTGCAGACACTAACAAGAAAGTTGCTATCCATAAAATGAGTCTCATACAGAGGGAGAAAACAACCAGTGAATGAAATCAATAGCCAGAGAGAATTGAGATGACCGTAAGGCCAAACTATAGCTATTGACAATGCATGTTCACTGCTAAGGATGGAAAGAGATATTTCGATATTCAAAACCCAACATTCTCGATGCATCAAACATTCAGCCACGTTTTGCAAGAGACAAAAGGAATCATTCATTTATGATATTCAAAACCAAAACAAATACAGAGTAGCATGCCCAACCTGGAAACACTTTTCAACGATGGAGATGATGAGTAAATACAATCTCTTACGCAGCCACCAGATCCATTCACCGGAGACCAACCCTTCCAAATTCTCCAATTGAATGTTCAGTGTTGATACTTAATTCTTTTCCTATCTGTATTATTTCCTCTGCTTTCTTCCCTCATCTTTGCTTAAAAACTATTTGTCTCCCTTTCGGATGGGAACGGTTTTGCTTTCATTCCTCCCCCCTTTTCAAAGGAAGAGCGATAGTTCCTTTTGTCATTTTCTTTCCAACTTTTTCTTGCTTTAAAACACTTCAGCTTCCTATCCCCTAAATTCTATTTTTATTTCTTATTATTAAAATAATTATCTTTTCATCATTATTAAATTATAAATCACATTATTTTCCTATATATATAATATTTATACCCCACAAGATAATCTTTTATAAGGTAAAAATTAATTTAATTATTTAAAATTAACGTGTAAATATTATTTCACAATATGGACTTGTTATATACAATTTCACTTCTAATTTTATTTAAATTATTTCATCAATATGTTTAATATGATAATTTATTTAATTCAATTATCTCGCTTAACAAAGCCATTAAAATCTCACTTTAACCACATGAACCGACTAAATAAACAACAAGATCACAAAACACACTTACGCAAATGTCGGAGACCACAATGGGCCGAGGAACTACGGGATAAAGGAAGTGTCTAGCATAAAGATGGTCCAATTTTTCAATTCAGGAATAGAAGCATGCATGAGCATGTTACACTTGATATGAGAATTTACTTAGAGAGATAATAGTTATGTTTTATGGTTGTTACCATGGCCATGCAAAATCTTTCTAGTTAAGTGCAAGTAGTGGTTTTGCAACTCTTGGGATTCCCAATTGCCCTGGTGTCCTAGAAGATGTTATGAGACTCTTACTACACCATTTAATGATATATAGGTGGTGGAGAAATTATTCATTCATAACAAAGGAAAAATTGCTACTATGATTCTTGACCATATGGTAGGCAATTCATGGTTTTTGGAGGAGATAAGGGAACTTACAAATGTAGAAGGAATATTTTTGGTCTTTGATGAGGTTATGACATGATTGAGAATAGCATATGGATGTGCTCAAGAGTATTTTTGCATCACCTTAGATCTTATAGCTCAAGAAAATAATTGGTGGAGGCTTTCTGGTTGGAGCATATGGAGGAAGAATGGAAATAATAGAGATGCTGGCTCCTACTGTCTCAATATGATAGGAACTCAAACACGATAATCATTATCCTATTACATTTTATGTTAAGGCATATCTTTTATTATGAAGTTAGTGATTATAATATTTTAATGAGTTATATATACTTATGAGAGTCACTTTGTAACTTATGTTTATAAAATATTATAAAACTCCAAAATTAAAAGAATCAGTTACAAGATTGTAATGCTAGATATTGAATGATTGTAATTATAAAGGAGACTAATTTTTTTGGGAGGAGAGAATGTCACATCCCCATTTGGAGAGGTCTATTTTTAAGAAGCAACTAATCTCCCAAAAAATGGCATGTCATAGGCATGATAACATACAATATTCATGAAAACATACATAGAAACATACATAACATGATGGGATAGTTTATTGTAGGGCCCAACAAGACAAGGGATAAAAGTGATGAAACTGAAAGGTAGGAGAAAGTGTTATAGTGACAAAGAGGAGATAACAACATCGTTAGGTATTTTTTCCTACCTTTCATTGGTTATCAATGCTATTGGCAAGAGTGACCATAAAACTTGCTAGCATGGTGGCTTGTGACAGTAGCTAACCTGCCAATGAATTTTATGCATTCGCTAGAATTCAATGTTGATGTGAGTAAGGCCTACATTGAAAATTATAATAAGTATTATTTTTTAGGAAGGTTGGAAAAAAATTTGTGTTGTCAGTTTTTCAATCTACACATTGAAAGCTTAAGGTTGGTGTGCATGGGGGTGCACAGGATGAATTTACAAGATAAAACATACAAAATCAAGGTGAATGATGACTATCCAATTGGGTTGTTACTTGTAAATGGTTTGAAAATAGTATGTGGGTTTTAAGTTTCATAACACCTAGCATTTTGAAACCTCAAATGCTACAAAATAGAATGAATGTCTTGAAAATATTTTGTTATTTAGATAGTATGAATGTATTGAAAGTCCCCTTCAAAATTTATAATGACTCTTAATCAGAGTAAAAATTGTATTTAAATTTCCTTATATAATTGAAAAAAAAATGTAGAAAATAATTGTAGAATGGAAAACACAATGTGGGTTGTTAGTTATTTCATTTTGCATGTTTAAATTTAAAGGGTTGAGAGGACGGGGAGGAGTTATAGGTGGGGGATATATAAAATTAACTAAATTGAGATAATGGGTGACTAACCAATTGGGTTGTTCTGTGTAGAGGGTTTTACAAGACTATGTGGGTTGCAGGTTTCATAACACCCAGTGTTTTGCAACATGGGATTTTAGAAAATAGTATGAATGTATTGAAAGCCATTTGTTATTTAGACAGTACGAATGTAATGAAAGGAAGTATTCAAATTTATAACAAGTCTCAGGTAGACTAAAAATATGTTTCAATTTCCTTATATGATTGAATAAATTGCATAAAATAATTACAAATTGGGAAACACAATGTGGGTTGTCAGTGATTTCATTCTACATGTTTAAATGTAAAGGGCTCTCTCATAGGGAGGAGTTGTAGGTGGGGATACATAAAACTAACCAAATTGAGCAGAGGGGTGATTAACCAATTGGGTTGTTGTGTAGAGGGTTTTACAACACTGTGTGGGTTGTAGGTTTTATAACACCCACTATTTTCCAACTTGGAATTTTACAAACTAATATGAATGTCTTGATAATATTTTGTTACTTAGTACGAATGTAATGAAAGGAACTTTCAAAATTTAGCACAATTATTAGGTAGAGTAAAAATTATGTTTCAATTTCATCATATTATGGAAAAACACAGTGTGTTGTGAGTGATATGATTGTGCTTGCCAAGTCATTGCTATCTTTTATAAGTTGTGCAACAACACAGGTTTGACTTTTGATCTATCAAAATGCTTTAAAAATCATTATAGGTAAATTGAACATTTTCTAATTAAGCCTTAAGGTGCTTGATATCATCCTTCAACTTTTGAGTTGCCTCATATTATTGCAAACACCCATTTTATAATGTCTCCATGTACCCTTGTTTAGAAGCAACACCTTCAATTGTTGTCTTTATTTTCTCAATTTATTGTCTTTTAGATTGAAAATCACTCTCAATTGCATTAATTAACCTCCTTTTATTTCGACGATAAAATCTTCTTCTAATCTTTTAATTTCTTTTCAAAGTGGTTCATTGTGGCATTTTTGTTGTTTTGCTTCAATTTCAACACTTCCAACTACTACTTCTACATTTGCAAGTTGACCAACCACACATTTTTCCTTATCACCACTACTCTTACCTATTAACACCCCTCTAGTATTCCTTTTCATGATCTTGTAACTTATTTTTGATATCTTTTACTATAAGCTTTGGAGAAGCTATGGGTGATCCCACATAAGTGGGTTACAATTGCATTGACAAACAAAAATTGCCTGGGTGTTAAAAAAAATTGAGGGGGTTCACTCAAATAAGGGGTTTCGAGTGAACCCCTTTATGAGTTTGCTTGAACCCCCCTATTTGAGCAAACCACTTTCCTTCAATGGGTTCACTCGAACCCCTAGTCGGTTATTATTTTGAATAAAATAATGGTTGGAAACCCTTTTTAATGTTTTTAGGGGGTCATAGTGAACCCCCCTTTGAGTGAAGGGGTTCCAAGGGTTTCGAGCAAAGGGGTGTTTGATAGAACCCCCCCTTTTTTCCCTTGCTCCCCTCCATCTGCAATTTTATGCAGAATTTTAGGTTTCGAGGCTTAGGTTGAGGATCAAAATGGTATCAACTTGAAAAACCCAGCTAGAAGATTATAGTCCTCAAAACAAGCTCTCCATGAAGTATAGTTTTAATATATTTTGGTTTTATTATGTATATTTTTTTAGTGTAATTAAATGTATGTTTTTTGTCAAAAATCAAGTGCTCTATTTTGCACATGTTGAAAAATATCTATGCTCTTGGTATTGATGTCCTTGATTCAACAAAAAAAAAGAATTTCAATACATACAAAAAAAGTTGTGTTACATAGTAAACCTATGTTTGAATTGTAATTGTTTCAAATTCAAAACTTAATTAAGAAAATATATTCAATAAAACACTATGAAACCAAATGAAGGAGCTAGATATCATAGTTACAAATCTAAATTTGAAAAAAATAGAATTTTATCCTTCATAGTTACATAGTGAACATCACTCTATAAAAATGTTGTTTATTGCTAAAAGCTAGTTATCAAAGGAGATGGAAAAAGAATTGAAATTTGATTCCAATCTTAAAAAAAAAAATATTTAGAATCTACAGATAAAATGTCACAAATCACTAGTTTGCATCATCTTCAAATTCCTCATGGCTTAGCAGCTATATGTATCTGAAAGTGAATATTTAGTTCAAAATGTTCATTTCAATGTCAAGTTTGGCCAAAAAGTGTAACCCACTATTGTGGGATCACCCTGCACCCTCATCAACCCTTAGGACAAAACCATCCATTTCTTGGATAGAGTTTTCAATGTATTCAATACTTTTATGTAGCTTTGCAACCACTTTCTAATTACAAAATCATCAACTTTGGGAGTGTCTTTCTAACTATAAAATGTAGATGTTTCTTTTTAATAAGTTGTTTACAAGAATTTTCTACCTTTTCACATAGGACTTTCATGTCTCCACCCAACTGATTCTCTGTTCTGCACTGACATCTCATATTGCATTCTTTTCATCTATTTCTAATTCTATGTGTTATGTGGAATTCTTCAGTTCAAGAATATTTAAATTTACTTGTTCAACTCCACCTATAGCATCATCTCTCACTTTCTTGCACAAATTATTGTGCAATACAAAACCTCTTGAGTTCATCCACTTTTACATTTCCATTTTCCCATTGCACATAGTACAAATGCACCTTCATCAACTTCTCCAAAGCATGAAGGATCTCTTTAATCAATACATTCTCTATCTCACTCACTTAGCTTTGCTACTTTTTCAAGTGTTTTCAGAGTAGATTCCTTTTTTATTCAATGCATTCTAGCACCTATAGCCTCTTGTTCTACATTTTCATTTTCCTATTGCACATACTACAAATGCTCCTTTGTCAACTTGTGAAGAGTAGGAAGAATCTCTTCAATCTTACATTATCTATCCCATTCACTCTGGTTTGCTTCTTTTCAATTATTTTCAAAGCAATTTCCTTTTTCATTTCATGCATTCTAGTACCCGCTACTCTAGTTTTGCAATCCCATTTTCCCATTGTAAATATTGCACATGCTCCTTCCTCAACTTGATAAGAACAGGAAGAATCTCTTCAGTCAATACACTATCTATCTCATTCACTTTGGTCTACTTCTTTTAAAGTGTTTCTAGAACAAATTCCTTTTTTATTTCATACATTCTAGTACCTGTTGCCTCCAATTTTGCAGTCATTTTCCCATTGCACATACTTCACATGATTATTCCTCAACTTCTAAAATAATGGCATATTGTAAAACATAGTGGGTTGTGAGTTATATAATTATGCTTGTTCTAAGATCAAGGGTGGAGAGTTTGGGGAGGAGTTGTTGGTGGGGGATAAATAATACTAACTAGATTAAGTTGAGGGGTGACCAACCAATTGGGTTGTTACATTTGGAGGGTTTTACAATAGTATGTGGGTTGTAGGTTCAATAACACTAAGTTTTTTCCAACCTTCAAATTATAAATAGACAATATTATTGTAATGAAAACCTTTTTCTATTTAGATAGTAAGAATGTATTGAAAGGAACCTTCAAAATTTCCAAAACTATTACTTACAGTATGAATTGTGTTTCAATTTCCTCATATCATTAAAATATAGGTGGGTTGAAAAACACAATGGGTTGTTAGTTAGTTCATTTTTCTTGTTCAAAGCTCAAGGGTAGAGAGGTTGGGGAGGAATTGTGATATAATCAGGGGAGGCCTGCCACCCACTCAAACACAATTTCAATCAACAAAATAAGTTTCAAATCACCAAGTCTTCAAATTTTCTTTATCTCAACCAAATTGGGTACAACTTCTCAATGACAACCTATTAGACCAAGACATAAACCAATTCAGGGACATATTTTGAGATGCTTCAACATATCAATCAATCTCCTAGGGTTGTTTTGTAACAACTTGCTCAAAATAGGGATTTTACACCTTTTAGGGCTTAAATTAGCCCACTTTTCCAAAGTAACCACTCACCAGACTTGTCCAAAATTTGAAAAATCTTGGGGAAGCAATTCTAATGTGCCAAAACCATAGAATCCACCATTATATCTCAAGAATTCATTCTTCTAAGTGCCAAATCATAAAACCCTCAACCAACGCCTAAAAACCCAATGGTTTATTGAAAGTAACACTTCCCAATCTCACCAAAACTCAACACCTCTTCAAAAAAACCTAAAATAGTTTTCTCAAGCTTAATACATCATAAAATTATGCTTCCCAACAATAAAAATCAACTTGAATCACCAAAACCATACTTTTTCATAAGGAAAACTCAAGTTTCCATCATAGGGCTTCACACCCAACACCATTCAAGACCTCCCCTACACTAAGTCATCATTATCACACCAAAACCTACTATTTCCTATCCATCCCACTAATTTACAAGCTTCACAATAGGTGGGATGGAGTTAATACATGTTGAAACTTAAAAAACTTTCAAAAACCCTATTTCTGGTTGGTTAAAGAAAACTAGTGATTAAATGTACCAAAACTAAGGTGGAGCCTTCAAGTTAGATTCAAAAGAAATAAGGAACAATATTCTACAGAAACCACCACAAATTTGAATCAAAAAGATATTGTACAAACTATACAATCTATTGCTACAACTGGAAATACACAAGCTTGGAGCAAAAACATAATTTTATTCAATCTTCAATCTTCCAAATGGATTGAACAACCTCTCATTTGAGTTCTACAAGATAGTTAAACTATTTACCACCAAATTATAAACTAATTCAACTTCCCAAAATACCTTTTGAATGAGATGACCATTGGCCTTCCTCTTTAGTGCACTTTTACAACACTATAATATTTTAATTTAATAACTTTTCATTTTTTTTCACATGTTGCAAACTTGACCACCTAGACACCTAAACATCATCACCAATGACTTATTAAATCACCAAATGGTCTCATAGACCTTATTTTTAAACAAAAAATTAAAAAATTCTAAATCCTAGACCTTGTAACTTTGAATGGACAAACACCTTTAAATGGTGCTCCTGCACCATACACCCCATCTTTAAAAATTTCCAAGTCCCTTTGAAAGTTTGATGTAGTTTGTCTTCCTTGGTGTCCTTTAGATCTCTATCCTTCATCCCTTCCTTCAACAAGTTCATTATGTTTTTGGCTCTCATTGCCTTTAGCCTCCTTGATCTTACCTTCACTAGTTCTTTGTTCCAACTGTCCATTATGCTCTTTGGGGTGATTTACAACTTTCCCATCACCAAACACTACTGTCCTACCTTATTTTGTATCTAAACTCTTACCTTCTTCAACTTCCATCACATTGCTCTATCCCTCACACTTTATCCACTGTCCTTCAGTCCTCTGAACTGCACCTTTGTTACTTTCAGGCTCACAAACTTCTGTACATTCACATTTTCTCATCATTGTTAGACTTGCAATTGTCCCTTTCACTATACCATGAATTTCAATATACTCTATCCTATCATAATTATGATTCAAAATCCTTTCTTTTTTTGTATCACCAATTCCATTAATCACTAGCCTATCATCTTTATGAACTTCTATCCTCTTGTTTATTGTCTCACCAACCTCATTGTCCTCTGTACCAGCAGCCTTGCATTCCACTGTCCCATCACAAATTTCCATCTTCTTGGATTTCATCTCACCATTCTCTGTACACACATCACTTAACTATCTCTTTACTACTACAAGACATATAACAGTCCCTACAACTATTCCATCACTATTTTCTTGCCTTTCCAAAGGCCCTTCACACTCATCCTGCACTTTATCAGTCTAAGATACAATTTTTTCCACTTTCTTTTTCCACACAAATATATTCTTCTTTCCACTTGACACAAGTCATTCTTATGCTTTCTTCCTACTATGCTATCTTCATCATCCCTTGTATTGGCTACCAAATCAATTTTCTTTTCATTATCAATATTTATAAACTCCTTTCTCCCTAACATGATAATATCAACCAATGGAGTCAACATGAATTCTCCTAGATTCTAAAACAATGGAGTCAACATGAATTCTCTCCCATCCTTTTCAATGATGTAGGTATTTTGTCTTCCATTATACAAGGCTGACCTGTCAAACTGCCAAGGCCTTCCTAACAATAGATGACAACAAATCATGGGTAGTATATCAAAAATAACTTCATCTTTATATGGGCCTATCTGAAATTCAACTCTTGCTTGTTCACTCACCATCAAAGACTAATTTTTACTAACCCATGACACCCTATATGGCCTTTTTCTAGGTACTCTTTGCAAATCCAATTTTTCTACCATCTCATGAGACACAATATTATCTATACAACCTGAATCAAGAATGACTTTGCATACCTTGTTCTTACACTTGTAGGCTATCTTGAACAAATATTTTCTTTGAAGCAATTCTTCCTCCTTTGTGGTCTTCAATATTTTTTTCTTCATCATCAACATTTCTCCAACCGTAGCCCTTGCAATCAATTTCTTTGAACTTGAACTACTTTCAGCTTCATCTTCTTGAATTATTTGAGCTCTTCTATCTGGTTTTCTTTCTCCTCCACTTGTTGATGAGCCACTCTTCTTAGGGAAATTCCAAGCAGAATGACCATATTCTTGGAAATGATAACATCTACCTGAAAAAGTATTTGAATTCCTTCCACCTCCAAATCTGCCCCTTATGCCTCTATATCCACCTCTAAAATCAGCAACTTGTTCATCTCTTTTGTTTAGTTCTTCTTGGTTCTCAGTTGCTTGTCTTGGAGTAGAAAGAGTTCCTCTTCCTTTCATGGTGCTACCTCTTCCTCTTACTCTTTTCTCTTGTCTTCTTTTCATTTTATCTTTAGCCTTCAATGCCATTTGATAACATTCCTCCATGCTCCTAGGATTTGTCAAAGCCAACTCATCCTGTATGTTCATTCTCAAGCCACCCAAGTACCTAGCTATCTTCTCACCTTCATTTTTAGTATGGTTAGATCTCATACACAATTTATCAAATTCTTCAGTGTATTCCTTTACATCCATTTCCTTTTGTCTCAAATTTTGCAATCTTTTAAACATTTGAATTGTATAATCCAAAGGGAGAAACTTACCTTTTAAATTTGCTACCATTTTGTCCCAATCCACAATCTTGGACTTGGCTTGTTTCCTTCTCTCTAACTATAGGTAATCCCACCATACAAGTGCATGACCTTTAAGCTTTATTTTGGCTATATTTACTCTCTATTCTTTTGGAATCTCTTCACATTCAAAATAGTTATCCAAAGAAGATATCCAATCTAAAAATTCCTCTTCATTCAAATTTCCACCAAAATTTTGCACATCAATTTTTACCTCATACTTGTGACCTTTTACTACCTTTATCAACTTGGCCATTATCTGATCTTTTGGATCAAGTTCTTCTTCAAAATCTTCAAACTCTTCATCATCTTCTTCCTCTAACTCATTGCTCTCGCCTGCTTCTCTTCTCTTATTGGTTTCTAAGGCTACAAATATTTATTTCAGTTTTCTAATCTCTTTAATGTACTGATTCTTCAAATCATTCATCTCCTTTGTTGTATTATTTCCTTTTGGAGGCATCTTCTCAATCTTGCCTCTTCACCTTCCAATTCTCTCTTTCACAATTTGCAACCTTCTCCTACATGAATCTAGTACATTTTCTCTAATACCACTTTGATGCAATCAGGGGAGGCCTATCACACAGTCAAGCATAATTTCAATCAACAAAATAACTTTCAGATCACCAAGTCTTCAAATTCTCTTTATCTCAACCAAATCCCTCTATTTCCTTGTAGCATAGGGAATCAACCAAATTAGGTACAACTTCTCAATGACAACCTATTAGACCAAGAAATAAACCAATTTAGGGACCCATTTTGATACTCTTCAACATATCAATCAGTCTCTTAGGGTTTTTTTTTCACAACTTTCTCAAAATAGAGATTTTACAAATTTTATGGCTCAAATTAGCCCACTTTTCCAAAGTAACCACTCACTAGACGTGACAAAACTATATAAAATATTTGGGAAGAAATTATAATGTTCCAAAACCATAGAATCCACCATTAAATCTCAAGAATTCATTCTTCTAAGGGCCAAATCATAAAACCCTCATCCAACACCTAGAAAACCTAGGGTTTATTGAAAGTAACACTTCCCAATCTCACCAAAACTCAACACCTCTTCAAAAAAACCTAAAATAGTCTTCTCAAGCTTAATACATCATAAAATTATGCTACCCAACACTAAAACTCAACTTGACTCACCAAAACCATACTTTTTCATAAGGAAAACTGAAGTTTCCATCACAGGACTTCACACCCAACACCATTCAAGACCTCCCCTACACTAATTCATCATTATCACACCAAAAAATACTATTTCCTATCCATCCCACCAAGTTACAAGCTTCACAGTAGGTGGGATGGAGTTAATACATGTTGAAACTTAAAAAACTTTCAAAAACCCTATTTCTGGCTGGTTAAAGAAAACTAGTGATTAAATGCACCAAAACTAAGGTGGAACCTTCAAGTTAGATTCAAAAGAAGAAGGAAAAATATGCTACAGAAACCACCACAAATTTGAATCAAAAAGATATTGTACAAATTGTACAATTTGCTGCTACAACTAGAAATATAGAAATTTGGAGCAAAAACAAAATTTAATTCAATCTTCAATCTTCCAAATGGCTTAACCAATCTCTCTTTCAAGTTCTACAAGATATTTAAACTATTTCCCACAAAATACAAATTGATTCAACTTCCCAAACTACCTTTTGAATGAGATGACCATTGGTCTTCCTCTTTAGTGCACTTTTACAACCCTATATTATTTCAATTTAACAACTTTGCATTTTTTTGCACATTTTGCAAACTTGACCACCTAGAAACCTAAACCTCTTCTCCAATGACTTATTACATCATCAAATGGTATCATAGGCCTTATTTTTAAATAAAAACTCAAAAAATTCTAAAGCCTAGACCTTATAACTTTGAATGGACAAACATCTTTAAATGGTGCTCCTACACCAAGTTGTAGGTGGGGGATACATAAAACTAACTAGATCAAGTTGAGGGGTGACCAACCATTTGGGTTGTTACGTTTAGAGGGTTTTGTAATAGTATGTGGGTTGTAGGTTCAATAACACCCAATTTTTTCCAACCTTCAATTATAAATAGATAATATGATTGTAATGAAAACGTTTTTCTATTTAGACAGTAAGAATGTAATGAAAGACACCTACAAAATATGCCAAAACTATTACTTACAATATGAATTATGTTTCAATTTCCTCATATCATTAAAATAAAGGTAGGTAGGAAAAAATAGTGGGTTGTGAGTTAGTTCTTTTTGCTTGTTCAAAGCTCAAGGGTGGAGAGGTTAGGGAGGAGTTGCAAGTGGGGGATACATAAAACTAACTAGATTGAGCTGAGGGGTGACCAACTAATTGGGTTGTTATGTTTAGAGAGTTTTACAATAGTATGTGGGTTGCAGGTTCAATAATGTTAGAGTAATCATGCATTACCTAATAATTAATTAATCTTTAATTGATTATTAGTCTAATATATTATTATGCACATAAGCTAAACTTAGGAGTTCTTTATTAAGTTAACTAAGTGCTTTTCTATGTTAACTAAAGTGAGCTATTATTAAATCATTCTATCTCAACGCATGTGATGTTTACATGTGTCATGATATAGTACCTTTACCATTTAGGGTTGCTTCTATGTAACACTCAACCCTCATTGTATTATCACTTTGAGATTTTCTCTTTTGATCTCTTGAACTCTCAATGTTTGAGATATTTTGTTTTCCTTGAAGATTCTTGAGGTTCATTATATAGCTTTTTCTTGTTGAGGAATATTGCACATATATTGTTTGCAAATATCTTGTGTGGAAGGTGTCTTTGTTTGTTGTTTGATCATTTGGCTCATGTTTTTCACAATTCTAACATGGTATCAGAGCGTGGATTTAGCGAACCCTTTTTCTATTTATGAGGCTTGTTTTCTTCAACAAGGGTTATAGGCTTTAGATATGAATCTCCTTTTATTTTCTTGCAAATTTGGAGGTGTGTGAATTTTAGGTACATTTTGGTGTGAAAAGAACCTCACCATTGGATTTAGAGTTGTCGAGAAAGTCATATTTGGATTTTGTTTTTCCTGATTTAGATTCCTAAGGTTAGATCTATGAGGGTTTGAAGAGGTTGTTTTTCTAGATATGGAGGGTAGCTGCAATTTTAGTGTTTTTGGGCCGAAAAAACCTCACGGTTATGTTCAAGAGGCTAATTCTATGATTTTTTACGATGAATTTGTCCAATTTGGTTGTTGATAGATTTTGAGGCTTCTTTTTTTTTCCTCAGGGGTTGTACGACTCTTGTACAACCCCTAGGCATGAAAAACAAAAAAAATAGTAATTAAAAAGCAAGTTGTGGTTTTTTGAATTTTTTGGTTTTTTATTAAAAATCCAAAAAATTAAAAAAAATACATAAAAGGAAAGTTTGAATTTTTTGAAAGGTGGGTAGATTTTTTTGCTTTGGGTGCCTCACTTTCTATTTAATGCACCAACCTACATGAAGTACGGTGGTACTTTAGCTGATTGAAAACATTAATGTCGATTGTCGTTCTATTCATACCCCCTGGCGGCTTTGTCGCTACCTATTTTTTTTGGTGGCCTTACAGACCTGCATTTTTATTGACATTGAAATTTTACCAGCCATCTACATTTTTTCCAGTGTAGGGATTTTCTAGTCAGTGTCAAAATGTTATGGTGAGAATTTCTGACTTTTTTTGCTTTCTAGGCACTAGAATTTTTTTCAATGATAGGGGAATAATCCCTGAATATTCCTACTAGCATCAACATGATGTCATCCATATGAATGCTGATGTTGACCAGCATGACATTAGGCATAAGGATGTCTATGTAGGGCCCCTTCAAGACCCCTTTATTCCCTTAAGGGGGTCTTTTTTTCTTTTGGTCATAACTTGGGTGTACGTTGTTTTTTTTAGCAAACAAGATATTGTAGGAAAGTTGCATCCAAAAAATTTCCAATGGTGTAGGTCTCATCACTTGCTTTTTCTACTAGTGCATTCTATAGTCTATTGAAGTAGAGGTGTTTTTTTTAGTCTCGAGCTTATAAATTTTGACCGGTTTCTCCATTTTTTTTATTTGAATGTCATTGGAACCGTCTTTCAAAGCTCTTCACATCCATCCATGCACTTTTTCTATATTTTTCCCCAAGTACATTTTATTCATTTTTTTGTGTTTTCACACTCTGGTGAATTACTTGGATGTATTAGCTCTTGGGAACTTTTTATTTGTGTGAGATGACTCATTTTTGGTTGTTCTATATGTATTTCTAGTATCTTGTCCTATTTGGGTAGTTTAGAGATATTTTTCATGCACATTTGCTTTCATAGACGCACTAAGATAAAGTGTCATGTCTAGTGTATAATTTTTGGAGATTTTTCACATCCTATTGTGCCTTTTGGACTCACACTATGATATGAAGTGCCACCGGGGATTGATTTTTTCCTTTATTTTTCCATCACACCTTTGTTAAGTGAGTGTCCCTTCCATGATAATAGAGAATCCTAGTGATTCTTGCCTCATGTGTGTGCCTTAGTTTGCACACCCTTTTATTTATAGGTTGTTTCTCCTACATGCACTTCTTGGTTTCATACACTTTTAGTTTATTTGTCATGGTTCTCACTTTTTAACATTATAGGGGATTTCTACTATTGGTGCTAATGCTTCCTTGGTTTTGCATTGGAGTGATCTATGTACATCTAGTTCTCATTCCTTTGTACTTTTAGATGCAACATACATCAGTGGTTGGTTACATGCATTTCAATAAGGTGGATCATTTACCATATGGACACTCTTGCATTCCTATTTCTGGAGGTTCTTCATTTTGACACTATATCAGTCATCATTCGACAGTAATCTACAACTTCTTCATGCTTCAATGATGTTCTACATGTTCCTCTTTTTTAGGACATTGTTTTGGTTGGAGGCTTCTTAATCCTTCACACCTTGATTTGGAGGATTTTTTAGTCCTTCATTTCCCTTTCCCTCTTTTGGAGAGGAGTTTTCCACCACTCTGGTATTCTCCTTTTCTCCAGTTTTGAGAGATCTTTTATTTGTACATGGGTACCTCACTAGGCCTTGTTTGCTGGGACCCATCACACATTCTTTTTTTAGGGTTTTTAACTACTCCCTATGTTCATCATAAGGGGAGGTGTTAGAGTAGTCATGCATTAGCTAATTATTAATTAAGATATTTAGTCTAATTTATTCTCATGCACTTAAGCTAAACTTAGGAGTTCTTTATTAAGTTAACTAAGTGATTTTTTATGTTAATTGAAGTGAGCTATTATTATAAAATTATATCTCATCACATGTGATGTTGACATGTGTCCTAATCTAATCCCTTTAGCATTTAGGGTTGCTCTTATATAGCACTCAACCCTCATTATATTATCACTTTAAGATTTTCTCTTTTGATCTCTTGAACTCTCAACCTTTTAGGATTTTTTTTTCCTTGAATATTATTGAGGTTCATTCTGTAGCTTTTTCTAGTTGAGGAATATCACACATATTGTTTGTAGATCTCTTGCGTGGAAGATTTCTTTGTTCGTTGTTTTTTCTTGTGGCTCATGTTTTTCACAATTCTAAAAAATAACACCCAGTGTTTTCCAACCTTCAATTATAAATAGACAATATGATTATAATGAAAACCTTTTTCTATTTAGACAATAAGAATGTAATGAAAGGAACCTTCAAAATTTACCAAAATTGTTACTTAGATTATGAATTGTGTTTTGATTTCCTCATGTCATTAAAATATAGGCAGGTTGGAAAACAAAATGGGTTGTGGGTTAGTTTGTTCTACTTGTTCAAAGCTCAAAGGTGGAGAGGTTTGGGAGGCGTTGTAGGTGGGGGATACAAAAACCTAACTAGATTGAGCTAAGGTGTGACCAACTGATTGGGTTCTTACATTTAGACAGTTTTACAACACTATGTGGGTTGCAAGTTTAATAACACCTAGTATTTTCTAGCCTCTGATTGTAATGAAAAGATTTTGTTATTTAGATAGTAGAATGTAATGAAATGTACCTTCAAAATTTACCAAAATTATTATTTAGAGTATGAATTGCATTTCAATTTCCTCATATCATTAAAGTATAGATAGGTTGGAAAACACATTGGGTTGTGAGTTAGTTTGTTATTCTTGTTCAAAGATCAAGGGTGGAGAGGTCGGGGAGGAGTTGTAGGTGGGGATACTTA
>VDFB02191614.1:0-21838 GCA_007258455.2 Sequoia sempervirens
GGGACTTTTAAAAAGTGGTTTTATAGATCCCTATCAAAATTTAATTTCTATAATCTGGGTATTTTAATAATTTACATATTTGGAAACTAGATTCAAAATGATAGATTTCATATTATTGACTTTTTTTAAAATTCATTGTGTAAGTGCCTCAAATTTTCAGTCCAAGTGTGATAAATTTTGAAAAACAGCAAAAATATTTCCACTTTTTGAGCTTTGTGTACCCAACTGCTTACATGGTATAAGAAAACACAAACAACTATATTACGAAATAAATTTTTAGCTATTTTTACTTCTACTTAGATTACTAAGACTATCCTACTTAAACTAGATTTCTAGTCTAAATAGGACTAAAATGGAAATGATTCAAAAATGAGAAACTAAGTTGATTGAATTTAGTGCTAATTAAATGTATGAATGGCTAAAGTGTTTAAAGATATTTGACAAGTAATGATAATATAATATATAAGTTTATTAAGTTAGTTGATGCAAAAGATTAGAAGGGTCCTATAAAATAAATTCAAGCTATTTGCAAGAGGAACAAGATAAAATTTTGATGTTAGGATGATAGCATGCCTATGTCTTGAACACACAAAATCAAAAAATGTAAGTACATATAACAAAAATATAAACTTGCTATTTATCTTAGTAGAAATGGTGAATAAGATAAGAATATTGAATAATTTATAAATGGATTAATAGAAAATAAAAGGAAAGAGGAAGTGGGTAATTATTCACCAAGTCCTTGATGAGGATATTCTTATTAAAGTCTAAATCCTATGAGTTGGAACATGCTTAAGACTAATTGGGGGCTTGTCAAAGTTGTTAAACCCCAATTTATTTGTATGACTAAACAATAGTCAATGGTAGCGAGCATGTGTACTTAGGAATATGACTATGATTAGTCAAAGTAAATTATGTTTGGTTATGATAAATGTTTGTGGAATCAAAGAGGTGAGCTATAAAAATATACTGTGTTAAATGCACAAGACGATTAAGGGGGGGTGAATCAGTTGTATATTAAAATATCAAAACCCTCTTTAACATTTAAATCTACATTAATCCTTAAACCATTAACAACCATTAAAACCCTTATCATGATAAATGTTTGTGGAATCAAAGAGGTGAGCTATAAAAATATACTGTGTTGAATGCACAAGACAACTAAGGGGGGGTGAATCAATTGTATATTAAAATATCAAAACCCTCATTAACATTCAAATCTGCATTAATCTTTAAACCCTTAACAACCATTAAACCCTTATCATGCATTAGCAAAAAATAAACATGAGAAATAGTAATGCAAACACATCCAAACACATGAGAACACCAGATTTACATGGAAAACCCAAGAAGGGAAAAACCACAGTGAGGATTATCTCACAATATAAAGAAGGGATCATTGTCAATGGCTCAATGCTAGATTAGAAAGAAGAAGAAAAAAAATTGTTACAATGAGAAATCCATCTCAGAGCAACAGAAAAGTTTCACCACTACTTCACTAGAACATTCGCACTCTCTCTATAGAATGTAGACACCTTCTACTCATTGCTTCTAATATTCTTAGGTATTAGATCTCACACTACATTTCGCACTTTTGTACTTCACATCTCAACACTTCGCATTTTACACTTCACACACATTTCCTCCATCAAATCATCACTCATATATTATCTTCAACCTTGAAAATGGTCTACAAGGTTGTCTATGCACCTCAAACATACAAATTCAAATTAGGTCGGCACCAAAACATTCATGTAGTGAAAAGGAATGAAAGCGGACCACAACACACCTTAAATCAGACCCAAATACACACATACACGTGACGCCACACTTTCACGAACACTAAAACATATCTGCAATTAGTGTAAACACCCAACGTTAGAGGAAACTATGTTAACACCCTTAAACAATTAAGTACACACTTCCTTTGATCTAAAGATGACTCACAGACCACACACAACACTTCAACACAATCTGGAATATTCTATATCAACACCCTGAAATCCAATAAATCCTTCGCTAACATCATACACCAAAAGAACATATTCATCCTACATATTCATCCTACACAACCAGTTAACGTTCTACATACTGTAACACCTGAATCCAACCTTGCGGAGCACCAACGCACAAGCAACTTAGAATGAAGATAGATAATAGCACTATAAGCACACTTCCATATCCAAAAGACCAAAAACCAAACTACAGAGAAATGTGGAGCAAAACCATTTCTCCCAGATAACACTACTAACACAATTCATACACTAGTGAACACAACTTTCTCTACACAATGATCCAAAACCTAAAACTTTGGATATGACACTTCTTAACACCTTTAAGCAACATATCCAAACCGCACAAGTAGATTTTCATCCATGAAAGAATGTGGAGTGAAACATTGAACACTCTTCACCACACTGTTTCCTCTTTTATTCAAATTTTCTCAAAAGTACTTGGAAACCAAGCACCACAAACTCAAACTCAACATCTAGAACACCTTCTCAACAACTCAACCACATAAGAGGTTGAACATCACCAACACATGCTCATCAAAGAAACACTATAGGTTGACATCAATGATACTTCTAATGACAACATAATGCAACCAATCAAAGCATCTACAAAGGTTGAAATCAATGCAACAACAAAGATCTATTAACATCAATGATAACAAAAACTTTCAACATTCTCCCCATTTTTCATTGATGGCAACACATGGAAAAATCATCAACAAAAAAAATAACTCCGATCACCAACTCATACACTGCACCATAGTGCATACTACTCCCCTGTACACAAGCATTTGTACTTTCCATCATTTTCTCTTTCTCAAAACTTTTCTCCCCCTTACTTCATATAGTTTTTTAGTTAACTCTCTCTCCCCCTTTGACATCAATGGCAAAGGGAAACATCCACTTTGACATCAATCACATATACTCTCTTTCCCTTAAAGGCAACATAATAACAAAACTTACTCTCCCTAACTGCAATAACCAACATGCCACTACCTACTCCCCCTAAGAGGTAACCACCAACATCAGTCCAGAACAAGGAATGAATCTTGAGATCCACTAGATTGATGCATATCCTCATGCATCCAATTGAAAGGAGGGGAAATAACCCCCAACTTCTCCTAAAGATACTCAAATGTATCCTTAGGAAGATCCTTCATGAAGATATCTACGACTTGATCCTTTGTAGGCACATATTCCAACTTCACCTCATTCTCTACAACCTTCTCCCTTAAGAAGTGATACTAGATTGAAATATTCTTTGTCTTTGAATGCATTACCAGATTCTTTGAAATATTAATAACACTTGTATTATCACATAAGATAGAAATAGGTTCATCATATACCACTATGATATCCTTTAAAGTTTTCTTCATCCACAACACCTATGTGCAGCATGATATTGCAGCAATGTATTTTGCCTCTACAGTAGATAATGACATTGAATACTTTTGCTTGATTAGCCAAGACACCAAGCTTTTTCTAAAAAATAATGCACCACCACTTGTACTTTTTATGTCATCCACACAACCTGTCCAATTTGCATTTGTATAAGCACTCAGAGAGAAATCAATATCCTTTAGATACTACAAACCATGTTTTAGAGTTCCCTTCAAGTACTTGAATATCCTCTTCATTGTTGCCGAATATGACTCTTTGGGATCTTCTTGAAATCTAGCCACAAGAAAAACTACATGCATGATATCCAATCTAGTAATAGTTAGATACAACAGTCCTCCAATCATTGATTTGTACTTACTTTGATCGTCCTTAGGAGATTCATCTTTCTTGCTTAATTTGCAACCAATAACCATATGAGTACATACCGATTTATATTTTTCCATTTCAAACTTCTTTAGCATTTCCTTGACATACTTAGATTGTGAAATGAATATCCCTTTCTTTGTCTAATTGATTTGAAGTCCAAGGAAGAAATTCATCTCCCCAAACATAGACACTTCAAACTATTTCTACATCTCTTCTACAAATCTCTTGCACATACTTTCATTACCTCCAAAGATTATATCGTCAACATACACAACCAAAATCAAGATTTAATCTTTTCAACTTTGAAATAAAGATTACTATCTATGATACCTTTACCAAATCCTTGCCACAACAAGTACCTATTCAATCTTGTATACCATACTTTGGGAGATTGCTTGAGTCCATATAATGCCTTCTTCAATTTGCAAACTATACCAAGATTATTTGATAACTGAAAGCCTTCTAGTTGTTCAATATAAACCTCTTCTTCTAACTCACCATTCAAGAATGCAGAATTCGCATCCATCTAATAGACTTTAAAATCCTTAAGTGTTGCAAAATCCAAAAACATCCTAATAGCTTTCATTCTTGCCACTAGAGAAAATGTCTCCTCAAAATCTATTGCTTCTACTTGTAATTAGCCTTTACACACAAGTCTTGCCTTATTCCTTAACACTTCTCCTCTCTCATTCAACTTGTTCTGAAATACCCACTTAGTTCCAATCACATTCTTGTTTGTTGGTCTTGGGACAAGTTCCTAAGTCTGATTATTTTCAATCTGCATCAATTCTTCATCCATAGCCTTGATTCAATAGTCATCTTTGCATGCCTCAATCATTATTTTAGGTTCAACTTTGGAAATTAAATATAAGTTTACTTGTTCTTCTATCATAGTAGCCTTTCTTCTTGTCAACACACCTCTACTTTTGTCACCAATGATATGATCTTCTGAATAATTCTTTTACACATACTTGGGATCTTAGGGATCTTTTTTGGAGCATCTCCCTCTTCAACCTACACTTCTTTTTCCTTACCTTCATCTTTCTCTTTTCCATAAGAAGACTCATCTAATTCATATCCATCTATCATCATTGAAATTTTGTGTAAGTCTTCATCCACTTTGACACCTGAACTTTCAACAATTTTTTTTAGCCTCTTGTTGTAGCAATGGTAAGCCTTTCTTCTTGTAGAATATCCAAGGAAGATTCCTTCTTGTAGACTATCATAATCATCGTCGTCATCATATTCAAAGGTGTTTTAATATTGATATTGTAGACACCTAAAAATGACTAATACAATTGCATCTTGTCATTTCATCATTATCCTTATCAATTCTTCTGTCTATATTAATTAAATTAATATTTCTCCCTTTTCATCCATAATAAAAAAAATTCTTCATAAGAGATAAATTTTATATTGTTATGAGAATTTAACTTGACCCGCACTAGATGAGATCACAAAGGAGGGATCTCATCCCCACAAATTCAAAATTACAATGTTTTATTCAGCAATGGTCTTACTTGACCATTCAAATCTTTTCCTACTGGTTCCTAATGCCACTATAAAAAATCATCTTCTATAGCTTAAACAATGCTAAAGATAGCAGAATACAAAATATTGATTGTGCCAACCATCAACAAGTGGGACATCAGCACCACAATTCTACTGTTATCATGGAAGACCTTAACAACATATGATGTGAGGGCCTTGAAGAGGAGGTTTCCATCTTCTTAACTTTAGTCCATCCCTGATCTGAATGTGGTGGTGTCTCTGGGTTTTGTACAAGAATATTTTTGTACTATCGATCATATCTCTATGACAAGTCAACACTGTTGGAACCAATTCCAGCGAAGGAGCGGCTGAAATATCTGAAGTCTCTGATTTTTCTTTAGATTGAGGAAGAATTGGGGCTTCAAGGGATGCATTAGAACCCAAAATCAGCTGTGTTATCATTAATGTCATCCGAGGGGGGTTTTTGAGCAGCCCTGCGAAGAGACCTGAGGAGGGCACGACTATTCCTCAAGGGGAATAACATAGTGATGCAGTTGCACACCATCCCACCAAGTTGGCGTGCTTCGTGAGGCAAGCTTACCTTCGGCTTGATCTTTAAATTTTGGGCAATGGAAGGTGGAGTGATTAGTGGAATAGCACTTTTTGCACCTGAAAGTAATTTTATCATAGTCAGTAGGTTGTCTCCATTTCTGATTGCCCACCTTTAAGGAAATATCAGCTGGAAGACCATTAGAGAGCTCCATCTCTACACATATGTGAGTGCATGTAGAATTAGTATAATTTATTTTTTCCTCTAAAGGATAATAATACTTACCAAGTCCATTGTCAATTGAGTTCAAATTCTCCAACTCCTAGAATTGAATAGGGAGGTAGGGTAGATGAACCCACAAGAAGGTTGAATTGAAAGTCTCAAAGCGAGGATCAAAGGCTGGAAACCATGGCTTCATGCAAAGGAAGTCCCCCTGAAAAAACCATGGCCCATTTTTGAGCATCTTGTCTTTATTAGCTAGAGATTCAAACTCAAGGATGAGGAAGCTTCTTGCACAAGTGTAGATATTGATCTCTTCCTCCATTCCATCTTTCCAATATGTGGTGATCCAAGAATGTAGATCACATAATTTTGGCCAAATTTTCACAAATCTATAAATTATGGCATGTTCTTGCAAAAATTCTTCCCTATCAATGAAGGATCCTTCAAAAAAACACCTTTGGAATGTGAGCAAAGCGATAAAATATTTTTTCTATTTAATTATCTGAAGTTTTTTATCATATCTAAATTAATTAAATAGTTTTAAATTATTTATTTATTATTTTCCCTCCAATATTAATTAAAATTAAATTCAATTTTTTTTTGATCCACTATAATTAAATTATTTAGGTCTGTCAAATTAAATAAATTAAAATAATTTATTTAAACTTAAATTAAATGTTTCCCTCTAAAATAAATAAATAAAGTTAATATTATATTTATTTTTCCAACTGCACTCTTATGAATGAAATAAAATTAATTATTTAATTTAATCTTATGTATTTACTAGATTTAGCTACTATCTTATCTAAAAATTTCCTATCCATTGATCTTTCTAATTAATCTCCACCATTGATCAAATATCAAGTCAAGCATATAAATACAAAGTCTCCATTCATTCATATCCCTTGGAGCATTGTCTTTATCAATCTCCTAGCTAACTTATATTATTATCAAGGGTACATTATCAAGATCACTAGAGCATTATCACTATCTTGAGCTATCATTATTATTATATATCTATCATTGTCATTATAAGCTATCCTTATTAAGCAAGCAAACTATCAATATCAAGCAAAATGTATCATCTATCTTTGAGCATCTATCATTATCATTGCTATCATATCTTTATTGTGCTTTCATAGTTATGTTATGCAATAGAGCAAATCAAGGTTTTTGCTATGATGACATGGTTTGTTATTTTTTGAGATTTTGAACCAAGATCTTGAGCTTCATTGAATGATTGTTGATGTGTAAATTTGGTACTTTCATTGTATTGTTACTATTTTAGATAATTCACATTTTCATCATCCACAAATATAATAGATTTGTAATTCAAACGAATTTCATTTAAATTTTAGATGGGTTTTCAACTTGCTCAATGAACTCATTGAACTAAGGTCCATAATGCTTAGTGAATTTTTTTATATTTTTGAATTTGAACACATTTATAATTTGGTAGTATCCTACAATCATTACATTCCATGAGATGTTATCTCAATGACCCATAATGTCATATGGATCCCATGCCCTATCTATGACTCCAATTCTTAAACATATATCTACACTCAGTCACAACTCCTCTATACATGCTTGTGCATAGAGTGCCAGCAAAGACTGTGGGATCAGGTTTTCTTTTACCAAAATTCATTTTCCTAAACCCATTTCAACAAATTCTATGTATGCATAAACTGTGAATAATCACAGTCCAGGTGACCACTTTCTTTGAGACATATATTGTCAAATAGACCACTTCCTTTATTTATGATTCCACCTCTTACATAAATGTCAAGCATATCATCGTTCTCCTATTTCATTCCAATGGAAGAGGAACAAGGATGGAATGGATGTCAATGCTCAACCTATGAACTGGAATTGTTAAATCTATCGACCTAAAGTGCACAAAAATTAATAAAGTATGAATCTGTCTCTTTTAGGGTAGTTATTATGAAATGGGTAGGCAGTGTAGTACATTTTGTAGGGCTATTCGGTACAATTTCCCTGGGCACTCACTGTCTTTGTATTGTCTTTTCTGCTCTGTAGTCACATGAATTTGCTTATAGACATTCATTCTGTACATATGTATATTTTTAATTATGTTCTTTTCTATTTTTGACACTGGGTTGTTATCCCTATGTGGGTGGATAGCTCCATTGTACCTTTAATAACTCATCTATATTAGTAATAGATGCTATCTAGAGGCTCTGTTTCAACTTTATTCTCATGATTGCTTTATTTTCTCCTTTGAGCACCAAGCTTTAATGTAATAGACCTTGGAATGCTTGCTATGGCATTGGGTATGATTTCCTAGTTAGGGAGGGTCTTCATGGAAGACATTGGATGAGTCAGTTTTGTGAGCTTCAGCTAACATCGATGGACCTTCATAATGCAGATCATTCATCTGCAGACTCCAAGAAGATAAGCAAGGAGGAAAAAAGTTAAAACACTATTGTCAAATACAAGAATATAACATAATGCATTTTAGAAAAAAGATTGGTTGCAATGGTTTTGTATGAGATGACCATAGCATATACACAAACAGAATATGAAGGGTACATGGTGTCTGAATATAATTTTCATTTTGAATAGTCAGATGATCTTTTCACTTCAAATTTTTCAAAGTATATATTTGGTATTTACTTGTTTTAAATACAATAAGAGAAAATAATTTCCAAAGTGATGGAATATATGCTAAACTCATATCACATTATAGAGTTATTTATAGTAGGATAAATAGCTCATAACTAACATCTAAGGATACTTGTGGTGTCCTATGGCCTTTTAATGTATAGTTGGGTCAATTATTTTTGGGTGTTAAATGAGTTTGGAGGTTATCTTTATGATAATCTTATCAAGTTGTCAATTTGGGTTATCATTTTGTATAGTAATTATTATCTTGATAGTCTTGAACATTGTCTTATATAATTATCAAGTTGTTATCCATTAACATGTCATGCCATAGTTATTGTTTGATAGCTATTAGTGTTGTAGGGTTGATGTTTTGGTCTTCATTAGTATCAATTAGTTATCGGCTTGTTTCAGTTGTATTTTAAAGTTATCATTTTGGCATTCATAATTATTGAGTTGATATTCCTTCATATTTCTTAGTAATTGTTATCATTGTGATATTTATTCGTATGGTTCAAATTCCTTGACATCGAATATATAGATTTGTCAGATTAAATTGAGTAATTATCAGTATTACTATAACCATTTTGATGTTGTAGCTAGATTCTTCTACCGGATATTAAGATTTTTGTGAAATATGAATTTAAATGATAACCCTTTGACTTTTATAGAAACATATCTCTTTTATTTGAGTAATAAATTGATGATTATTCTAAGTCAAATGGCAATGATAATTATCACCTAGTGTTAAGGCATCTAAACTTTGTGAATGATTTGGGTCTTGAAGGGGATAAATTTTAATGCTTGGATTTACATCATATCTTTAAAAGTTAAAGGTGTACTTAAGGGTAATAAACATGAAAGTAGAGAATTTGTATTATGTGTTATAACATAGCTAATCTTGAATAAGTCATGAAATATTAAGAGATTCTACAGGCATACCTTACCATTTATCCCTTATTCCACATAGTTTATGAATAGATATAGGATACTTTAATTGTGATGCTTAAAGAGAAATCATGGTAAATAGTAGTTATGACATCATTACTCAAAATATTTGCATTAGGAAGAGACAGTTATAAAAATATCATTTATAGATAAAATTTAATTTAAGTTCCTATTATGTGTAATTTTTCAAAAACAAAAACAAAAAAATTGTTTTGATATTTTTTTTATAAATTTAAGAGAGATTTTGAATTGTTGAAAATTTTAAGAAAAAGTGGCTTAGTTCACGTCTAGAAAAAAATGAAAAACAATTTTATTTTTACCTAAATTATTTTTTCTCATCTCATTTTTTACCTTAACAACCTACTTCCATTATTTTT
Organism: Sequoia sempervirens; assembly: GCA_007258455.2. Lineage (NCBI taxonomy): Eukaryota > Viridiplantae > Streptophyta > Pinopsida > Cupressales > Cupressaceae > Sequoia > Sequoia sempervirens. The sequence continues at coordinate 9,993 of VDFB02191614.1, forward strand.
AAAATAACATATTAAAATTAATCAAAATATCAAAAATAATCTATTTGTATTCTTGACTTCAAATTCTACAAAAGGGTATTTTTAGTTTTTTGAAAAAAATAATTTTGATTGAAGAAAGATGAAGTGGCTGCCAACAAGAATGTCACATAGATAATTTCAAATGAAAGGATTTTGGTCAAAACCCTCAAATTTTAAATTGACAAAGGGAAGAATCTTGTTTTGAACTTTATGTGTCATGTATAGGCCACGTAGTTGACAATTCCTAAGGTTATTTTAAATTGTTTACTTGTTTATTTTATCCATTACTAGTGTTTCAAATTTAGCATTTGTAAATTGAAAAAAAAAAATGTAAATTAAAATGTTGGCAAAGAAAATCCAAGTTGTAAAACATAGTATATTTCACCCTACACATGTTAAGTTTATGATTCATGTCCTCTTTCAAATCTCTTACCTTCTTGATTCAAAAATAAGTAATGCTTAGTTAAATGTTAATGGAAAAAAAAACAAATTAAAAAACACTCTATTGCAACCTACACAAATTTAGTTTATGAATTTAAGTTGTGTTTCAAATTTGTTTGTCTTTTTGTTTTATTTTTAAAACACGATTTATTCTCTTCGAAATTTTTATCTCTATAATTGTTTTAAATTTTTATATATAAAATTTTAGTATTCTTAAATTGTATACATCAAGATTGTTTAATTTATTATTTACAAAAATACAATTGAAAAATACAACCTACAAAAGCTTTGATTGGGATTTTTAAACTACAAAAAATTATAATATATTGCTTTTCAAATTTACCAAAGTTTTGTTTGCAAAGCTAATGTAAAGATCATTAATTCAACAAAACCCTATTTATGTTCCATAAAGTCACACATGGATATCAAAGTAGGATAAAAATAGACATTCCTAGATTAAAAGTATATACATAGATCGTAATAATCCAATGAAGCTTCAAGGATTGCAAACCTCCAAACTCTATAAATTTAGAGATTCAATGTTACAAAATTTATATTGCAAACCTCCAAATTTATTATCTTGCCTAGAATTAAAATTAAAGAACCTCAACACATTCTCCCTCTATTTATGTGTTTGACCTGCCATATTCTACCTAGGTTTTTCCTTCCAAATTCAACCAATTCTTCCTGTCCTATAACTATTTATGCATTTACCCTTGTATATTCCACTACTATTCTCCTTCCAAATTCTGCCAATTCTCCCCGTCTTCCTCTTTCCTAATGTCTATTTGCATTTCTAGCTTTCTATGTTTTCTTTTGCATTAACCTTTTGTTTTTGCTCCCTGAACTGCATGAAAGAATTGTTGCAAAGTCTCATGACTCGTGTACGTTAAATACTGGTAATGCGAATTTGTATTGAGAATAGCCACTGCCAATATTAGAGGGAAATCCAATGGCAGATGCCTTCTCTTTTTCCTCCTTTGAGCTCCTTTTACCCGGAGCAAAAACTGCTTTGCAACAAACTATTTAGCCATTAAAAGCATGCCTTTGAATCTAATCTTTAATACATATGTCATTCACAATCATTTTCCTGTACCCGTGAAAAGCATGTCTTTGATTCTCTAATCTCTTAAATTAATGTCATTTTCCCAATCTTTTTCTTGTATCCCTGAACTGCTTTGAATTAAAAGATTAAAAACAATTTAGAAAATATGTTTTGTAATGTCACAGGACAAATGAAAGTAGAGAGAACTTTCTAGTAATGGGGGACTCTCAGCAAATACACATTGCAGGCAATAATGATAAGGTTTGCCATGTCCAGCCATACACCTTTTTCTCTCTTACAATACTCGCGCAATGAAACTGAATGTATAATTTCTAAAAATAAAAATTGTGCTCGGTGCAATGAAACTGAATGTATAAATTTTAACAATAAAAATTGTGCTCGGTGCACTGAAACTGAAAGTAAAACTGTGCAAGGAAATAAACCTTTCATACATTGGTGAGCAAATAAAACTTGTGCTCACTGCAATGAAATTGAATGTAAAAATGCAAAAGTAGTTCTACAAAGATGGAAATTCTAACAATAAAAATTGTGCTCAGTGCAATGAAATTGAATGTAAATACGCAAAAGAAATGTGCCTACGTTCTAGAACTTCCAAATTTCTCAAAGAGCCAATAAATATTGTGCTCACTAATTGAAATTGAATGTAAAAATGAAAAACAATTCTACAGAGAAATTCTAACAATAAAAATTACGCTCAGTGCAATAAAATTGAATGTACATATGCAAAAGAAATGAGCCTTCTTCCTAAAATATTTTTTCAATTTCTCAATGAGCGATTTCACATATATTCATACATTGGTGAGCAAATAAAAGTTTTGCTCACAGCAATGAAATTGAGTGTACAAATGCAAAGGAAATGAGCTTTTCATCATTTATAATATAACGGCTTTTGAGGTTCTCAAATTGCAATTATTGAAGTAGGCAAACGGTGGTAAGCAAAATTTGAACGTCTTATAGCAACATTGTGATCGCATCGCTTGCACTAAAAGTCAAGCTGCCTTTCTTAACCTAAAATACAAAGGCAAGAGTTCCGCAAAGAATAAAAATATTTAAAAAACGGCAAGATACTATTGGCTGGTAAATGATAACTTGTTAAATTCATCTGTTACAAGTAGAATGAAATTTGAAAATTAATGATCCGGGGTGACTCTTAAGATTTCCTGCCATACACAATCATCTTTAAGTTGAGAACATTGTTCTTCACATTGTACCAATTATTTACGCAATATAGACTGGTGTGCCAGTTAAATAGAACTAGATTGGCCCTTTGCTGTTGTACCAATGGTGTTTTGATCAACTCCAAACAAACCTGCCACCAACGAGCACTGAAGAAATCAATGGGATATTAAATCCCTCAACATGGTCAGACACTTGAGTGGCTCAAATAACAACAAATGCCAGACCATGTAAGTTCACTGTACACTTTAGAATGAATCTACACTGTTGTCATACCAATTATTTGGACCATTTTCGGCACTTAGCAACCGGCAATAGCAGTACAATGTAATAAATGGTTGTCATTTCAGAACCAGTGATAAGAACTGAAAATTGACGCTGCTGTTCATATATGTCAGAATCAACTCATGACCACAGATTAGAATACATATTTATACAAGATCAAGAACTTTACCCAAACAATGGTCACTTTTGCTTAGATTAACAAGAAATAACGACTACATTTCAGTGATGCAGCCTTGTCCTTTTCTGAAAGGTTTTTTGCCTGGTTCTCCATGAAGATTCCATTGGTTGTCTTTGCAAGTTCCGGTTCCCACTGGGCACAACTTCCAGTAAAGAAAGAAGGATGTTCTCATATACTGTTCTGGGTCAATGTCAATATGCTATTCCTTAATCTTGGTCAATGGACTCTCAGAAAGATCTGGTATAGTAAAACAGAGGAACACACATTTCAAGCTTCATCTTGAAGTCTTAAAGATTTTAAGTACTATAGTGCACATACTGGACTGCTTGGCTCCAGCTGAGAGTTGGTGGAAGATGGCTGCTGCCAAGACCACACTATTTCAGATTTAGGCTGGAGTTAGATACAACATGCATCCACAGGCTAGATATCCTCTTGTATTGACCACAAATTCATGTACAATGATGTCTAATGCAAGGTTCAAGAAGAGTACACCAACTCATCATGCACATCCATGTTAAGGATGTGTTGAGCAAGGTTTGCAGGAGGAAGGCAAGTTGTCTGTTATCTGGCTTCTGCTGAATAAAGTGCGAGAGGCTGGGCACACATACAGTATTCCAGTAAACAACTCTTAGGATTTTGTTAAGGAAGACAAGGCTTGATGTTTGGAATTAGAGACAATTATTGCAAATGCATGGGGAAGGAGAGATGCTATCTCATCTGTGTGCTTCATTGGAGTATTACCATGTTGCATGCTGGGGCTGATCATGTAGTTCCTCTATAATTATGAAGACTGAACAACAAGAAATGATTAAATACCTATGTTGCGGATTCACTCCCAGGCCTCGAACCCGGTTCGGGTACGCACCTTCGGGTTCGTCTGTGGGTTCGTGCTGGACGCACAGGGTGCGTGCCCAGCACTGTGTTCGCCAGGGTTCGTGGGTTCGGTTGGGTACGTGGGGTGCGGTGGCACGCACAGGGTGCGTGCCCAGCACTGTGGGTTCGCCAGGGTTCGTGGGTTCGTGCTGGGTACGTGTGGGTTCGTGCTGGGTACGCACAGGGTGCACCCATACATAATTATTTTGCAGTCACCTTAAATGTGATTATTGCGGCCCACCGTGATAGGAAGTTTCATCTCTTCTACAAACCTCTGTTACATCATTAGATTTGGAGCCTAAAATATAATATCCATGTCTGACAAAAACACCTTTGTTCACCAAGTTTCTGAGATGGGAATGGTAGGAAACAGTGGGACACATTTCAGTGATGACAGGGAACAGGAGGCCTTTTTTCCAGGGGTTAGCAATTGAAAAAATAGCAGAAATTTAAACATATAGAAAAATTCAAATATTCATATGATAAGGCATTCACCATATTCATGGTATAATCATCTATAATACATTAGAGCTGAATTGAGAATTCAAATGAATTGATATAAAATTAACAAAAAATCAATGTCTAATCATTTGAGTTTTCATTACCTTTGTTGATCAAGTATCATACTATGAAATGATTTAGTTTTACAATTCTCTATATTTCTCTTATTTTTTTGTATATATAATACTATATATAGATTTATAATATATTAAATTATTATATATATATATATATATATATATATATACACACACACGCACTCCATACTGCATCAAACCCTAAAAATTTTGCTTAGTTAAATACAGAAGATTATTTCACTTGTGTAGTTTGACAGAAATAAAATTTAGAATATTGCATGCAATTTTGCTCCATGCAAGCGGGCTAGGGAGCAAGGGACAGACAGGAGAAAGAAACTGAGCATAACTTTGTTTCGAATTCTAAGATGTGTGAAATACTAAAGAACCATGGAAATAATTATGCAACCGCCCATTTATCTTCAAGCCACAAGAAATTGTTCTTGTATAGCCAACATGAGACCTTTGTAGAGGGCAAATGTCCCTACATAATCATTTGCACTTGTCCAGCATATTTCATTATAAGCAATAATGATGACCCCCCTTGGTCTGGAATACTACCTAAATCAGATTTGGTAAAGATCTCAATGTAAAGAAAACCCGGAAATTTGTACTGAAAACTACACTTCTACTTATGGCAACGAACCAAATCAATTGCTGGGGTACCGTGGAAAGCATTAATAATGTAGCCTTGCAGCAGTAAAGCTGCATAAAAATGAGTCTGTAAGCATAGCACCCTAGATTACACAAATAAATTTAACTTTTTATCCACAATTTTATAATCAATACTCTTGAAGCCTATTAAATCCCTTAGAAAAATAAAATTGCAATGGTCTAGGATATCAAACTATAGAAAGAACTCAGTTTTCTTACAAAGTAAATAGTAACTGCTAGGAAAATAATCCAATAAAACCTACACCACAATTTGTTGTCCCTATTTTGTAGAATAATAAATTTCTTGTTCAGGATTTTAATCTCACTATTACAGAAAGCTACAAGCAACTCAATATAATCTAAATTCAACTTTATCACTCTAGCTCACATGCAATGTTCCACCCATTGTTGCAGCAAGCTACAAGCAATTCATCATATAGACTTAGCCAAGCAAAATAGTGCACTTTCCACAAAAGCAAAAAAAATCAGGCAGCCAAGAGATAAAAACAAATAACACGACAAGTGAAATCCATAATACAAAGTTTCTTTTAATATTTTAAAATCAGAAGAATGTAAACCAAATTTATATCAGTAATCAACCAGTAAATGTGTTAGAGAACAACAGAGAAATTATGAATAGCACAACACAGTACACTGAACTTCCAGCCACCAATTCTTTAGGTGCTCTTTATCCACTGTTTGCAATTTGTGATTAACTTTAAAATCCACTTAGCAATATCTTGACTTCAGCCGATAAAAAGCTCCAAAGAATGACAACCTCAATGCTCAACTGGAATGCTTCAGGATCTTGACGGCCTCACTGGTGATCGACTGTTCAAACATATGAAAATAGTTAGTCATAAAAGATGATACAATATTTAACTGAATCTTACAAATAGCAACTGCTATGAAAAAACAATCACTTACCTCCGGTACCGTTCATTAACAGGACTTGCCTCCCTGCCATAATCAGCACTGCCCCTCTCTGGGCGCCTGGCATAAATTGGACTTGGAGCCCTACCATAGTCAGGACTTCCTCTCTCCACTCGCCTTGCATAGACAGGACTTGGAGCCCTGCCATAGTCAGGACTGCCCCTACGCCTACCATATACAGGACTTGCAGATCTTTCACGACCACCAGGTCTCCCATAACCACCTCTTCGTACAGGACTTGCACGACCTCCTCTTCTATCACCATCCTCACGCTGAGCATATTCTACTGTAATAACTCTATCCAATACTTTGCTGCACATATCAAACAAAGATGAAGATGCGTCAAACTTGTAAACTTGAAAACTAAAATATAAAGAAAGAACACAAATTTTGCACCTGCTGCTAATGAAAAATTATTTACTTTGACTATAACCCAGCAGAAGCACTAATTAGTGTACCTCATATTTGTAGAGTCCAGGGCCTTTGTTGCTTCTTCTTGTGATTCATACTGCACAAATGCAAAGTTCCTTCTAATCCTTACATTTACCAGCTTACCGTAGGGCTCAAAATGTCTCTCAAGATCTCTGACCCTGGTGGTATATGGATCAAAATTTATCACAAATAATGTCTTTGTTGGCTTCAAACTTGTAGAAGACCTTCTACCACCTTCAGAACGGCGACTACCTCGATCTGCATGCTGTAGAAGATTCCAAGCAATAAAAAACAAGTTTTACTGTCATGTAAAAAGAATTACTCATTCCAATACCAAGCTTCAAAAGAATTCATCAATTTAAAACTACTACTAGCATAACGAAGTCTATTAACAACTAAAATAGTGAAAAGCAAAAGATTTAAAAAAAAATGAGGAAACCTTTGTCCACTCTACACACAGCCGACGTCTCTGCCTCCCAAATTCTGTGTTGTCAAGTCCTCGGATTGCATCCTCAGCATCACGCTCATCATCCATATAGATAAATGCATATCCTGTATGAAACAACATAAACTCAATAAAGAGACCAAAAAGTGGAATTGCAGTCACAGCCTCATTTTGGAAAGTCAAAAACAGTTTACTATACAGACTACTACAAAGAAAAATATACAACACCTGTTACTAATTTTGGAAACACTTGCTGCATTAAAGAACAGCAGGCACAGACCTTGCATGTTGAACTAAATGGTGTCAGGTATGGATAAGGTGAGAGTAGGGTCATCGATCAGATCGGATTAGTGCCTTCGCCAGTTATGCTCCATTCTGATTGTAGTGATGTGTCATGGGATCTATCTCTTGGCATGCTTCAAACTGGAGATTTAACATGGCATGAGAGGGATGAAAAGGAATGGTGAAATGCAGGATGTCATTTGTGTATCAGCTTCGTTGAACGTTTCTAGAAGCTGATCCTCTGGCAGTTAAAGATCCATGGCATGATTGATGAAAGGATATGCACAGGCAGGGGCCCAAGAAGAGCGTATATGGAGCTCTTCAAAATTCCTGCGCCAAAGAAACTTTTGAGTACAGCGGCCTACATTTTAAATAATTATATTTCTGCTTAAACTTACCTTGTAGCCTTGGGAAATGAAGCAGAAAGGTTTCTCATTACACTTAAAATGGAAGTTTGACGATAAACATGTCCCAACGTGCATTCTTGACATACATCAAGGTCAATCATTACTACTTGCCATGGTTGAATGTCTTGTCAGCTTAACCTTTGCCTTTTTATGGTAAAATGCTGCCAAAATGAAATCAATTTAAAGTCCTGCTTCTTCAACCCTGAATTAATGCATGCAACATTAAGCAGATTCACTATGGGCTCATCCAAATACGATTAGGGATATTTAGAGGCTTTGATTTGCCAAATGGTTAGTTTTTCAGTGAAATCTCACAAACCAAAAAAGTTTCCAAAACCATCCACTAAGTATAAACTAATTATAGTTGTTAGATCCACCTAAATTTATGACCAGCATGTTTTTTTAATACCAACACCTAATATATTTTCTTAGTCCCGGTTTGGAAAATTAGCCAACTACTATATACTCTGCAAAAACAATTCTATCCCTCAAAACTTTCCCCAACAGATCGGTTTCAATGTTGTGTAGCATCCCTTCCCGAACCCCAAAACAGCTCTCTTGGGAACATACCTCTGACCATGGCAGCATCAAATAACTTGGAAAGTCTAGCCATAACAATATTGGAAATTCGATATTTTTCTAAAGGTAACTATATTTTTCTAAAGGTAATATATACACACTAGCACGTTCTTGGGCCCACTTTTGCCTTCCTGCAGAAACAGCTCCTTTTAGAATATACATCTGGTTATGGCAACATGATACACCTTGGAATGTCTACCCAGAACAATATCTGGGTTTTCTAGAATGGGTATAATCAAACAAGCACATTATTGGAGCCCAAATTTCACCTTGCCACAGCCTATCTCTGTTCATAACAGAGATCAGGTGGCAATGTCCCTTTTTCGCCTGGCTATTTAATGAGAATCTTTGGTATAGGGTTTAACAAAATGACTAAAATATAAATAGTAAACTTTACCTGATTTCATGTCTACCCGCTCAACCCTTCCATATCTGGAAAATAAACGTTCAATTTCTGATTGCCGTGCCTCATACTCTAGGTTTCCACAGTACAAAGGCTTCATCTTTAATCTGAAATATGATTACAGAAAATCTTGTGTAGATAAATTCCCTGCAAATTTAAAAAAACAGATCAGCCCCTAACCATGATCGCTGAGTTTCAAAGAATCAGAAATAAGTAAAAAATTAAAAATGGCTATCCTAGAACAAGTTCCTACTCTATGATACAACAGAAATTCACTAAAAAGCACAAGAACTAGAAGACCAATGTATACTCATTGCAGGCGCGCATTTTCTTTCATTTTTTTATGCATTTGGCTTTCCATAGTGCACCCCATTAATATAAATCATTTCTTAAAAGCACCCTGTATTATATAGAGAATCCATTTGCCCAATCTTTGATGACTAATAATAAAATATAACACATCTCTCATGATTTTGAATAGCTCTCTTGGTTCTCATTGCATAAAGTAACGAAGCAATGGGGTTGAAATTTGCAAAATGAACTCTCCCATAGCACCAATTGCCACCAAAGGGGGCTTACCACATGACACTCATATTTCATGACATTGTTGAAGAGGTTGGATTGAAGAAAAACGAATCATCACAAACCATCAACCACCACAACATGTCCTTGCCACTTGACACTATTTGTTCACGTGATTGAAGCACTAAGATTGAAACTACCAACAAAAATGATTGCATAAAACAAAATTCCAGGTCACTACCGCATAACACTCTTACATCACATAGTTGAAGTGATGGAATTCAAACATTTAGCAAATTCATCTTAAAGGACTTGCATAGCCAGGACTTCCCAAAAGATTGCCTATTTGTTAATATTCAAAAAGGCCTACTAAAAGCTTGCTACCTAGAGGTCAATTTACAAAATTTATTCTGTTAAGATACAAAAGAATTTAGGGTGCTTGATACCAAAAGAATAATTAAGGATGATTTCAGAGCTAGAATGAAAGCCTAACCAGGGTTCACCGAAGATCTGAAACCTTAAACAACTTGTTTTCATTCAAAAACTAAAAATCCTATGACCTATCAAATATTTTCATTCTCTTCTTATTTCTTCATTTTCTGCTCACCTTCAATGAAATAGGTTTTCTATTTCCAAAAAGGCCTACCCTAGGATTTCATTAAAGATCCGAACTGAAACTTGGCAAGGGTTTCATAAAATAAAGGCTTCTTTTACAGATTTTTTAAATCAAACACCCGCACATTTTCGACAGAAAACAAAAAATAAAAAATAATAATAAATTTCAAATGGGAGTCGCAAAAACGAATCATCCGTGTACTTTAGGATGAGTTGACCCACCTGAAACCCGTCGAAGATTAGTCAACCAACCTGAAACCCTGTCTGGGGTTTCAGCAATCAAAGGTTTCTTCACTAATTCAAATACCCGCAATATTTTTGCAGTCTAATTTCTTAAACGATTAAAAGGAACATTAACTTATAAATGACAGTCGAGATCAATATTCAACTGTGTACTTTCAGATGATTCAGTCAACAACTCCTCTTGCCAAAATAGGGGCGGAAACACTAAAACTCATACCCAGATCAAGAAAAACCTAGATAATATTACCAGACCAAGAATAACCTTGAAAATAATACCAGAGCAAAAATAACCTAGAAAATAACACCAGATCGAGAACAACTCAGAAAACAACCTAGAAAGTAATACCCAGATTAAAGAAAATACACCCAGATCGAAAACAAACCTAGAAAGGAAAACCCAGATCATAGAAATTAATCTAAGACTAAAAAACTAGAGTAATACAATGATCATAAAAAGCAACAAACCTGTAAGTGAATCTGGACGTTAGCCGTGTACGAAAACAAAAAATAAGGAACTCGAGGCTTACTCGAAAGCGTGCAGCGAAGAATCCTTTCGCTCTACTCGCGTATGATTTGTGTGATTTATAAGAATCAGATCGTTACAATATTATATATGTTAATATTGTGTTCCACTGAGATGAATATAGTATACCATCGGGCCGGCCAAACCTCGAAAATCGGTCGATTTTAATTATTGCTGTTTACCTTTCCCTCCTAACAATTTCTTCCTTTCCTAACGACCAAGGAAGTTGTATTCCATCAAATATTCCAGACCAAGTTCTACTTAGTTTTTGCTTTTACATATTTTCATATGTTGAACTTTATTTGTACATATTTTTACACATTTTATTTTTAGTTTAGTTTTTTTATGTATATATTCTTTATTTTAAGATTTACATTTATCTTTCTTAAGTTTCTCTTGATTAATTTTGTTGTTTTTGAGTTGGATTTCTAGGGTTTTATGTTAAAAGTTCAATTTTTCAAAAAAAAAAAATTAATTGAGAGTCAATTTAGTATACATTTATGTGACTTATTGTTATTATTATGTATTGGTATTTATAGACATTCAATGTGCATTTAATTCATATGATTGATCAAGGAGAAAATCATTATAAGAACATTTAAATTTTGAAGATTAAAAAGAGCGTGTCTATATCAAAACTAAAATATGCACTTAGGTCACTAATAAGATTAAGAATATTGTCATTGAATATTTTCCCAAAGTCATATAGTCTCTCCATTAAAGAGAGTTTTTTTCTTTTCTTTTTTAACCTAAGAGGAATTGAGAGTTTAGCTCAACAACTTGGAGCTTAGCTCTTTGTAAGGCAAGCCCCTACTATTACCTCTCGAGCAATGTGCAACAGACCCTTATCAACACACCATAGGCAAATTAGGAGTCAAACCGACAACTCGTGCTATCCAAAGTCGAGACTGAGTGAGTTGACCCCAAGGGTCTCCATTAAAGGGATTAGTTGGGAGAACTTGACCCTGGCAATCTAACAACTTTTCCAAAAGTATTTTTAAGTATTGTTGTCCTTACACACAATCAAATATTAGAGATTATAGTGAATCAAGATGCAATATTTTTTATCTATCAAGTCAAATCCCCGCATCAAAGAACAAATATGTATTGATTGAGATCAACCTCAAGCCATTTAAGATTGATCCACAAGAAATTTTGAGTCTAAATTTGTGATTCTCAGATAATGAGTTTATTGG
>VDFB02191615.1:0-10484 GCA_007258455.2 Sequoia sempervirens
CCCTAGACTTATATCTTATGATGCTCATAGTTTTTTCCACAAAATCTTCATTATCCTGCTCAAGAATTGAATATTCCAACAAGGTGGACTTGGGAACTTTGCTAGTATCCTCAAGCCTTTTAACATATTCCTTGTATTCATCATCCTGCTTATCTAGATCCTTAGCCTGCTGGTCTAGATCTTCTGCTAATTCAAGAGCAGCTTTATGAATCTTAGAACCTTCAACAAGAACATTGTCAACCTCTTGGTTGAGCTTATCCAACCATTTATCCATCATCCCCACCTTGCTTTTCATTTGAATCAAATCATCTGCTTCCCTCTTTGTTTAAAAAATTGGGGATTCAGGAAGAGCATCTTGTTGAGAAATGGGACTTGAAACATCTTTCAAAAAACCATGGAGCTGATCCAATTGAGCCTTAAGCTCATCCTTTCTTTTTTTATCCTTAATCATCCAAGATTTAGTTGAAGAAGCCACAATATCAATCAAAATCATCTGTTGGTTTCTCGTAGGATTTCCCAAATTTACTACCCCAACTGATAATCAGTGATTTGCATATCATCATGACTCTTCTCCATTACAGGTATAGCACATTCAGTAATGATCTCTCCAACATCAGTGAGCCTAGTAGAGTGAAGAACCCGGGCCTTCTTTTTAGGTTTCTCTTTCCCAATTTCCTTCATCATTTCATCCCAATTCAACGGATGTGGTTGAACAACTTGTTTTCTTTCCAAGTCCAATTTTAACCAAGTAGGAGCAATAAGAGTAGTGGCTGCCTAGGCTGAAGAAGAAGCAACAGTAGTGGAAGACAGAGGTTGTAACAATGTGGGCCCTGGTTGAGAATCAACTTCCTACACATTTTTCTAATTACTTTGTTCCTTTTCCTGTGCTAACCTTTTTGCTTCCTCTTTATCCTTATGTTCTTGTAGCTTTTTAGCCTCCAACTCCTTCTTTAAACATTCCTCTTCCTCTTTATTTTTCTCTAACATTTGATCCCGCTGCTTCTTCAACTCTTCAACATAGTCCCATGCCTCCTTGGAATTATTTTCATATTTAGCAATTTCAACAGCCTCTCTTTCTCTTTTCAAACATTCTTGCTCTTCCCTTTTTCTATATGCCTCTTCTTGTTCCTTGAGCTTAGCTTCAATAGCTTCTTTTTCTCTTCTTTTTTGGGCCTTTTCTTCTTCAAGGTTATGAATTTTCTACTGCATCATCAACTTATCCCTTTCCTCTTGGATTTTGAGCTCCTGATCCTTTTGTTGTTGTTGTTGAGCTAACTCACTGGCCTTGACCTTATCTTCCAACTCCTTTTGCTTAATTTCCAATTTAGATTGTGTCCTGGCCTCTTCTTCTTGTTGCTTATTTGATGCCTCAGCTTGTGCCTTAGCATCAACTTCTATTTTTCGCATCTTCAAAGAGTTTCCATTGATCTTCTTCAGTCAATATGTGCTCAGTCCCTGCATCATCTGTCATATCAAAAGATCTTAATGCCATATTCTCTTTATCAGATGCAGTCTTTTCTGAATCCGTTTCTACATTATGTATCTCAATTTCATCCTCCATTTTCCTTAAGACCTTTGCTTCACAATGGAGGGCTCCCTTCGGTGATTCTTGACCTAATTCTTGTGCATTAGAGGGCTGAATAGGTACATCCCTTGCAACAGATGTAGAAGCCCCCACCTCTATAATTGTTTCATCTTCCTACACCTCTGGAAGGTCTTGAAGAACCGCCTCCTCTTCTTGTGCACTAGAAGGCATAAACTCTAAAGGTTCCTTAGGTGCCATCCTTCTCTTTTCCCTTTTATATCCTTGGGTGGTACCTGCAGCCTTCCTCTTCTTAGATGATGTAGCCTTAGCCTGATTAGTCCTCAAACTCACCCATTGAATACTCCTTTCCAACATTGATCTTGCAATATGCTTTATGTTGATTGTCTCCTCAACATTCCAATCTATTGGATCAAGATCTTTAGTACCAATCTTGTCTGCATCATATTCGGGATCCAAAACCATCCCATCATCAGAAATTTTTTCTAGAATGTCTTCTTTTATCCCAAATTTAACCATAAGTTGGATAGGTATCCTTTCATAATTCTTCTTCCTAAGATCATACCCATCTTGTAAGTCCTCCCAAAAATCCTCCAACAGATTAAATTGCTTCTCAAAGACACTCAGAAGCAAATCACTCATCTTGTTATTGGGGTCAAAGTATTTACTTGCTATGTATAAGACCAACTTTAAATAAACTAATTCATCACAAATTGCCTTGGCTACCTGAATGTGTGGACAACAAAAGGCCCCCAGCTTCATCAGAAAATTATGGCACCCAGTCTTGTGTTTGTTTCCAAATAGGAAATTAACAGCTAAGGCTTGATAAATAAACTCCATTAAAATGATCCTATCACCACAACCTCTTGGTAGCAAATGGGGGTTACCATCAAAGCTTGCTAACCTGAAATAGGTGAATGTGGGATACTGGATAAACCAATGCCCCCATTCATTTACAAAATCCATTGCCTCCCTGCTAAGCCTATACCCAACATCACCATTAAGCTTGTTAATAATGATATAAAGAAAGACATCATTAACCCTTCTATAATGTTGCTCTAATGCCTACAAGGTGAGCTGGTTATAATACTCCCACACTCTCTTCTGTCCTTAGGCAACCCCCAATATACTTACTGTTTGAAGTCCAAGAAAAATCCCCATATGTACAGTTGCATAAACTACATAGGAGGTCATAAAGAAATGCTTGGTTTCTCTCACTTTTATCATTTGATTGTGAATGTTGTCTGATACTATCATTGACCAATCAAATTGTTGCCTCCCATCCAAAATAGCTTGGATAAAAGGATACATCCATTTTCCCAAACACCCTAGAAAGGAACATGATTATATCTATAATTTCTTTACTAAATTCTACCCTTTTAGGCTGGTCTGGAAGCTTGGTTAAAGAATTCTTCTCCACCCTCATCAAAGTCTTATTCATGTGAAATCTATTCCTCTCCTTATTATCACTGTAAAGCTTCAAAGTCTTTGCCTCATTTAATTTCTTAGAATTCTTGGGAGATCAGGTATATTAAACAAGAATTTGATCATTGGAGGCATGAAGTCAATAATAACATTACCCTTTACATCCACACACTGCCTAGTAGCAGGGTTATATGCTCTAGCTGCTGCAAGAATCAACTTCAGACATTGGACATATAGGGGGAAAAGTGAAACATGTGCTAGTCCTGATTGAATAATCATTTTTGTCCTTCCTGTGACCTACTCCTTAGTGAATGTCTCCTCATGAAATTCTTCATAGTTAAAAGGGCCCAAATTGGTGTCAGTAATATCAGCCCAGTCAGAATCAATTTTGCTAGCTGTGAGGACAACCTCCTTATGCCTACATCTCAAGGTATATGAGAGTTGTTCCACTTTGATCTTCTTTGGCCTAACTCCTTGCCATGAAGTTTCACCTGGTTGGCTTCTCTGAGAGGCCTCATCTAATGCTCCCAACATTTCTTAATACCTACAACAATTCCTGGTATTAGATGAACAACGCATCTAAGTTAGTCAATCATATAATCCCTCCTCCATCCTCCTAAGATAACATTTACTTGGTCAAACTATGCCTTTATCGGAGGTGGAACCGTAGAAGTATTAGGCATAAACAATATTTCTTATCATGCGGTGGGGCTGGGATCAAAACTGGATATGGAGTAAAATAGTGTCAGAAGCGGGACTAGAACGAGAATAGAACCAAAACAGGGTCGGAGGCAGGACGGGAATGGGAATCAGACTAGAAACAAATGCTAGTCCCCAAGTTCAACTTCCCCTCCAGATATGCTTCTGACCAATAGTAAAGATATAGTGGCATCATAATAATGAACAAGAGCAGATCAATTCTAGTAAATAGAGAGTATATAAAACAAGGCGGTCATATGAACCATAAACCCTAGGTCACATGGGCCCCAAAGGAAACTAGAAATACAATAGTTTATCCCTCCTACAACTCCTCTGTACAAAATTCATTAAAACCATGGAAAAGGTTATATTGCAAGACCCTAGTTTTATCAATACGTCATTTCCAAAAACTAGGGCACAACGAGAAACCCATATGAACAACCCAAAAATAGACGTGAGAAAACCAAAATAGGGTCTCAAAAAGAAATACATTACCCAAGCAAGGAAACCCCTTCAAAAATAAAAACCCTAGTCAAAACCAGAGTACAACAAACAAAACTGTCACGAAAGTGACTGCTGAACAAACAACAAAAACCAAGAATGACAAATGACAGACAAACCCAAAACGAAACAAAACCAAAAAGAAAGAACCAAACAAGCAGAAAAAAAGAAAGAAAAGCACAAACACCAACAAAGGAAATGAAAAGAAAGAACAAAACCCCTCCCACAAATGTGCCAAAACAATACACTCGAAAGAAGAATAGGAGAAGGAAAGACAAAGAAACCTACCTCAAAACGCTCCTCAAGATTGACCAGAAAATAGCCAAGATTTTCTCCGCAATTTTCCCCGCGATCAAATCAATTCTTTCAAGACTTTCCTGGCCATGGTTTGCTTAAAAAATTCACATAATAATAAAAATGAGTCAGTTTAAGCATAATTCAACCTTTAATCATTAATTCATGCACTCAAACAGGCAACATTTAATGCCATAAATGTGGTAGTTCAGGGACGGAGCCAACGATGTGAACAGATAGTTAAGTCAAGTCCATAGAACATCAAAAAGGTAAGGCGGATGTGGATCCAGGTTAGAGAAAAAAAAAAGAAACCATACAAAGTTACCTACTTCATTTTGAACCCCGAATCTGACCCCAACAAAAGGACCGACCAAAAATGACAAACGAAGATGGGGGCAGAGACAAAACCGAAAGGGAACCTCATAAAGTTTGAAATTCCATTATGGGTCCGGATCCGATCTCGACCAAAAAGCAAAGAACAACACAAGAACAAGGGAAGTGGGATCAGAGCGAACACCGGACCTGGCCCAAACAATAAAGAGAGAGGAAGAAAAGAGCAGAGGCAAAGTCAGGACGAGAACGCAAAATGAAACTTGAAACTTCCCTTGTGAGTTCCAATCCCGGTTCTACTCCCGAGCAAACAAAAACACTTGGAATGACCAAAAAATAAGAGGACAAACCAACACAATTTTTTGTCGAAAACAACCAACAAAACAAAGGAGAAACAAAAAAGAAGGCAGAGTCAGAATCAGAATGATATCCGAACTAGAAACTTTGAAAGAGTTCCATGTTTAGATTTGGTTCTGGACCTGGATCCGACAAAACAAAAGAAAGACTTAGGAGCAAAACAAAAGAACTCCTAAGACCCAACCAAACAACCAAAGGTGAACAAAATAACAAAAATGGGGGACCCATTTTTTTCCAAAGTAAAACAAAATGGGGTGGTTATGCAAGGCATAACACCTCCCTCCTTTCCTCTCCATTTTTCTCTGTCACCTCTCTCTCCTGCATCCCTCTAAATATCTCTATATCTCTCCCTCTTCACTCTCCATCTCCCTCTACCTACCTCTCCCTCTCTCTCTCTCTCTCCATTTATCTATATCTCCTATATATATCCCTCTAGATATCTCTATATATATCTCCCTCTCCCTCTCTCTTTACCTACCTCTTGCTCCTTACCCCCTTCTCTCTATCTCTCTCAAAACCTATCTCTATCTCTCCATATTTTTTCTTTTATCTCTCCCTTTGTTTATCTCTACCTCCTTAAATCTCTCCATATATCCACTACAACAAATCCTTGTGATTAGCTCCCTTTTTTGCCTCCACCCACTGTTTAAATGTATTTTTCTCTATTTTTTTGAAAATGTCGGCACTATTTATCAGGATGGAGCCATTTTTGGTGTTTTTTGTGTTGATCAGAACAAGTAGGCACTAAATTAGGTGCTAATTAGCGTCATATTTAGCATCGGATTTGGCGGCGGATTTAGTGCCGAATTTAGCAAAGGATTTAGTGATGGATTTAGCGATGGATTTAGTGTCCGTTTTAGCAACAAATTTAGTGTTAGTTTAGTGCCAAATTTAGCATCAGGATTCCCTTCCATTGTTTGTCCGGGTCCATTCCATCCTTCCTTCCGCCTTCATTCTTTCCATTTCCATCCATCCTTCCAACCCTCCACCACCATTGGACCCCTCCCTTCCAACCACCCTCAACCCTCCCAACCATGTCTCCATCAACCACTTAAACCTTCACCCCTCAACCTAATCCCTCCAATTCTCCATGCCACATTTGGATTGTCAACCATATGTCTGTCCCTCCCTCCTCTTCTATCCTTCTTTCTATCTCACTTCTCCATCCATCTCTCACTCCATCCATCCCTCCCTCTCTACCCTAATCCCTCAACCCTAAACCATCAACCCTCAAACCCTTAAAAACACAACTCTAAACCCTAAAATACATCCATTCCTTCCGTCCACCACCCTCCCACCTTCCCTCACCATCCATTTGTTTTCCTTCCTTCCATTCCTCCTTCTTTCCTCCTAAACCCCTTCCACCCCTCAGTCCCTAATCCATCCAGCCCAGCCCCTAAACCATCAGCCTAGGGTCACTATATACCCTCCATTCTCAACCCTCTACCCTATACATTAGATCCTCAACCCTCATATATCTCTGTCCCCCCTCCTCTTCTCTCCTTCTCTCTATCTCACTTCTCCCTCCATCTCTCGTTCCATCCATCCCTCCCTCTCTACCCTAATCCCTCAAACCTAAACCATCAACCCTTAAACCCTTAAACACACAACCCTAAACCCTAAACCCTCAACCCTTAAACCCTAAACCCTTAAACTGGCCTCTACCCTCTACCCTCTACCCTCAACCCTTAAACCCTAATCCCTCAATCCCTATACCCTCTACCCTATACATTGGACCCTCAACCCTATACCCTTGGTGTGACTGCAAGGGCATAAAAATTCAACTATATCCCTTTTGTACATTTTATGGCATAATACACCTCATTTCTTCATTCAATCATCTACAAATTTTCCCATGTTTAAGATTTTTGAGTAAAGGATAAAAAATTGTTTTTAAAGGATAATATGAAGATAATAGTATGATCTTAAATTTGAGAATTAATAGCATTTGAATTAAATGGAATTTTGATCTTCTTTTCAATTAACAATTGTAATATTTAATTTGTAAAATATTATAAAATAAATAAATAATAACAAAATTTATATGTTGAATATTAATCATTACTTATAATTTATTTTTCACAATAATAATATGAATGGTTTGGAAGAAATGCAAGAGGCAAATCTATTTTAATTAAAAAAAATCTTAGGGTGCAAGGAATCTAATGTAATATCACAATCACAATCACAATCACACAATTTTTTTTAAATTATAATAATTAAAATCATAATTTAATGATTAAATTATATATTTAATTCATATTCATTTTAGTTGTATTTAAATAAATATTTTTCTATATATATTTTAAAATTAAAATTAATAATTGTTAAAGATATTTTTCATATTTTTATTTTATATAAAATAACATCAATAGTTTTTAATTATTAATTGAACATACAAATTAATAAATTTAATAGATAATAGTAATTTTTTATTATAAAATATATGTATTTTGTTTTCTAAATTTGTTTGAATATTAAAAGATTCAATGATTAAACATATACACTATATGTGATTGTGTGGGAGTTTTTTCACATCAATATTTTTGCCACCATGATGAGTTAGGGTTTTGTCTTTTCAGCTTGATCCTCCACCGTTTTTCGCTATTTTTGGGTGATTTTCCTGAGAAATCTCATAGGAGAAATAACATTACATTTCGTGTTAAATATTAAGGTAATTAATGAAATATTACCCTTAATATTTAATTACATAGTTGAATTTTTCTTAAAATCATCCAAAAATATAAGTGGAGTTCATGAACATTTCAAAATCACAACAATAATAATATGAAATGATTTTTTCATAAAACATATGTCAAAATACCCCCATCATTCGAATTAAGGCTTTGAGAGAAAGCTATCAAACCCTAAAGACCTCCATTTTTCACTTGGCATATTTTGGAGAAACTTGTTGTTGCTTCAATGCCATGAGCTAGGTTTTGAAGCTCAAATTTGCACTTTTTCAGCTGTTTGTGTCAAAATTCTCTAGAAAATTGATGGTGAGTGCTCCTTCCTGTTGAATATTCTTTTTTTTTGTATTTCCATCATTTCAAATGCACTTTTGGCATTCTCAGTTGCAGCTATAATCAATTTTCTGATGTATGTTTGCTCCTCCATTCTTTGTTGATATCCTCTATCATTTTGAGGCCGATTTCTTGGAAGAATTTTGAAGCTTTCACTAGGGTTTTGAATGTGCCCTTCTTCAATAAGCAATGGGTAGGCTTCCATCACTTAAATCTTTGCAATATCTTTTACTTTTTGAAGGACTAGCTCAATTTGAGCTCATTAAGTGAGATTTTTTTTGTGTTTCTTGAGCAATACATTCATGGGTTCTTTGTGTCTCATGGCTTTTCAATACATTATTATATATCTCTGACAACAACTCTTAAACTTTGATTACTTTCTTGTGGCTGTAAGAATATGTCTAAAAAGATAATCTATGCATACTGCTTCAACATTTGCATTGACTTTACCAAATTTCTAAGATTCAACCTATATATTCCATGCCTCTCAAATATCAAAATTTAAACTTCAATGAGTAATATATCAAGAAATGTGCAAAGGTACTCTTGCTATAAGGGGTACGACCTTGAGTTCTACTCTTTACTTCCTTTGTTAAAAGATATGTTGCCCAAACTTATGATTTTGAATGGACTACGATTATCCTTGCATATTATGCTAACATGGTTAGTGTATGAGGGTTTTACAAACACTGTCCTTGCATATTACCTCTTTATTTGCCGGCGCTTTCAGCTGCCTTATAGTAGCGGAGTATAAACCGCTATCCAGCTTTTATTCATTTATAAAACCACCCTTTTAATTTGTTTGGGTGCTTCCTTTAAAAGAGATTCCATATTCACTGAATTTGAGGTTGTATCGCCCATCTCCATGGCATGCGTAGCAATGATCCAGACATCTAGCTTGCCAGGTATTTCACTTCGATTTCATGGCAAAGGGGTGTTAAAATGTTTTCGTTTCTCCTTTCACCGGGGCCGATTGGCTGGAATTGCGTTTGATTTGCAGAATTTTTTGTTATGTAGGCATCACAGCTCTGCTCACGTTGGACTCTGCGATGAAATGCACCCATTTAGCTCTTTTGGTTTCAGCGTTTTGCACCATGCGCAGCTACCGTAGTATTTTACTTGGCTGTCCACGCAGTAATTTGCGCTCAATGGATAAGAAGCCATGCCATTATGAAGGTGAAGGCCGCTTCACTGTTTCCTTTTTATATATGCATATACTTTGTTGTCCCAAAACAATGATAAGAAAGTAAGATGCTTGGAACTTGGCATGTATGTTTCTATTGGCCCATTGATGATATGTTTCTTTCTGATCATAATGCATTCTATTAGATGATATGATGATAATTATATCTTAGCCAATCAGGAATAACATATCCTTTATCTAACTTATCAAGGTTTAATGATTGCGAATTAGATCTTAACCAATCATCTAGTGAAACATACATGCATTCTCTATCAACATCTTCATATGTATTTTGAAAAATGACTTGAGTAACTTCATTCATGTATATATTACCTTGCTAACCATGATTCATGGAGAATGGTGGATTTGCAACACATGCAATCTTATCTCCTTGAGTTGGTTCCGTTGATCCATTGTTGTAGAAATGTATTCATTTGTGTCACACTTCCTTCTATTTCCCTTCTTTGATCCTATATTTGAGCTTTACTTATATCCATTCTCTAAAGAAAGGATTTGAGTAGTCATATGGAGGTTAGAAACAAGGTGATCATCAAGAAGGTAGTCTTGAGCTTGCAAATAATTTATTTAACCACATATTATCCAAGTGCCATATTGATGAACAAGAGAAAATGAACCCTCTATCAAACTTGAAAATGAATTCAATCACTCATCCTTTACTTTCTAAATTCAATTATTTGTTTGATTACCTTGATTGGGATTTAATTTGAATATGAAGCCAATGAATGCTCTATCAACAAGATAGGACACATGTTTTGTGTGTTTTCAAGGTGGAAATGGTCCTAGGTTGGATAAAGGTGAAATAGGCCACTTAAGGCCTTCATAATTGCTCAAGAATGTGTCATTATGATGCCAAACTACCTTCCAACTAATATCTTATCCATTGGGTGAGTTAAATTCTTCCTTTATGAGTAATAATGAAGCCAAAACTGCCCTATTTACTCTTATTTTTGTCTCTTTTAACTGTTGTCCCCCTGATTTATGCATCATTCTTCCTAAATCTACTCATTTTGGCCTTGGGAGTAGCAAGATCATTATACATAGTAGCTATTATTCTTCACAATTATCACTTAATGTTTCCTTTTACTAATAAGAGTGGTTTGCATTCATA
>VDFB02191618.1:0-25112 GCA_007258455.2 Sequoia sempervirens
GATGGTATCATCAACGACCTATTGATGAGAACATATCAAATTGCTAGAAGACGGTTTAAGACCAACAAGGGATCTTTGATGTATCAGCCTTTTCAAATTTCTTCCAAGACTTTCCGCTATAATAGTGTTGGTTGGAAATTTTGTATTCTCGTGAAAGCGTACAAAATTGAGATTTCAACCACAACACGTGAGTTTGAACTCTCCTAATTAAGGGAAGGCTCCCCCTTTAACTAAATAAAATTAAATGGATGGGACAGCAATCGTTCCTCTTGTTTTAGGAAAGATTACGTTCTTCTCTCTTCACAGAAAAGACACAGTAAATGTTACTAAACTTATTACAACAGCTATGCAGTGAAATTAAGAGAAAGGAAATAAAGTTTCCTGAAAGCACAAAGACTTCCGTTATTTCCTCCGGGACGGGAAAACAATTCGATAAGCACAAAGTCTTGAAGAATGAAATCCTATCAACCTTTTTCAGAACGATTACTTTATGGAAATATACAAGATAAAACAGCTCAAAGACTGTAATTACAATGTATCTTTAAACTACTCTAAATGAGAAATACTTATGAGCACAAAGACTTATAATTCTTCTCTATTTCTAACACTAACTATGAATTCAATTCTCACATTTACAGCACAAAGTCTGCAGATATTTAAATCGAATCTCTCTTCAGCAATCTTCAACAATTCTCAAGTAATCACAAAATAATAAAACAAGGATTCAGCTCAAAGTCTGAAATTCCAGCTTCTTGATATCACTTGAAAATTCACAATATTCCACTATAAAGCTCAAAGACTTTATGAGTACAAAATTCTGCAGAGTTTTCTTGCTTGCTAAAAAGATAAAGAAATACAATAGACCCCTCAAGTATTTATAAGAGGAAGGTCTGGAGAAAAAGGTGGGAGGATCTCAACAAACTTGAGAAAATCTCTCAACCGATAACTAATTGCGATTGACTTATTCAAAATTACAATCCAAATTGTGATTTGTCTTGTAAGATTTTACATGTAATTACATTTTTGAAAATTGCAAGGAAAGAACACTTGCAATTGCAAATTTTTTTTTTACATATATATTGTCGAAAGTAAAATTACATAAAACAATCTAAAACTTAATTTGTTTCATTCCTATCTTTGAAAGATAAGAAATTGCTGATGATGGTCTTCAACTCGTTCGGATCTGGACCCAATGTGTTCTTGGCCACTGCAACTGTCTTCAAAATTATATCAAAATATTTGATAGTTGCCAATCTATGCTCTTCATAAGTATTTTGCATTTTCTCAAGGATTGTTTGATGATTG
Organism: Sequoia sempervirens; assembly: GCA_007258455.2. NCBI lineage: Eukaryota > Viridiplantae > Streptophyta > Pinopsida > Cupressales > Cupressaceae > Sequoia > Sequoia sempervirens. Next base: position 1,306 of record VDFB02191618.1, read on the forward strand.
ACAAGCTTTTGAATTGAATCCAAGAAAACTGCTCTGATTCCATTTGTTGACGAAGACTGGCTGCCATTTCTGAAGTAATTGAATCAGCTTCAAGTAATTCATCTTCTTGATTTAAAACCGTACATGAGATCTTCTCAAAACTTGAAAGAATATCCTGCTGAACTTCATCATTCATTTCTAAAGTGGCTTGGATATCTTTGATAAGATCTTGAATGACCAATGATCTATTTGTCATAAGTTCTTCAAATTCTATGTACTTCTCTCTGTTTGGCAAGATTGAATTGCTGCATAGAATTTGTAACTTAACTTGATCTATCTCATGCCAGATTTTTAAATCCTTCTCAAGTGATTCCAAACTCTGCTTGAAGGCTTCCAAAGTTTGATTCAACTTTAACTTTGCTATTCTGACATTTTTGAGAACTTGCAACGTCTTCTCAATCATTGGAATGCTTTTCTCAATCAGTGAGTTATCCATGAATCAAGCTGCTTTAGCTTTGTGATTTAACCTGGTGTCCTAGCTGATTCATTTAGGTATAGATAGAATCAAGCGCCTCACGATCACCTTAATCCTCACGAATAATGCAAAAACCAGTACGAGCATTGTCTTCTTCAAACTTTTCCTTTTTAGCTAAGAGTTCGTTATAGCTCTGTGTCAGAATTGTCACTGAACTCTGAGCATCCTGCATCATATTGGCATGAGTCTGCTTGCCCAATTCGACTCTTGTGAATCTGTAGTCAGATACCTGCATTTCTTCATGCGGTTTATCAACTAAGGCCTCTGCAATTTCAGCATATTTGATGTTCTTTGTCAACAAGAAAACACAGCAGAATAGTTTTAACTTTCTTTGATATTTTGATTTCTTCAATTTTGGAAATCAAAAATGTCGAGAGAGACAACTTTATATTTCTTTCTTTTAGAACCATTGAGGGGCTAACCATGGAGGAAGATCAAAGGTTGTCACATACGAAATAGCTGCGATTCTCTGTAGGAAATGGGCTCCGGTTGTGATACAGCGAAATTAAGGAGGTGCCTCGGTTTATGCAGCCAACTATGTTTTGTCTGTGAAGACAAATTACAACTAGGATTGTGTAAACAATCAAAGCTTTATTCACAGACGTATCAATTTACGGAAGAGTTGTTTCTGACATAGCTGAAAAGATTGGATTTATGTCAAAAATACTCTTGAAGTTACTAGGCAAGTTCATCATGGGAGTATCCATTACGGATGAAGACTGATGACAAGTCTCTTGTGGTGGAATAGAAGGAATAAAAACGGTAGAAAAGGAATCAACATCACTGTCGATAGGGGACATAGGAGATATGGCTGATTCTGGTATTGGAGCTTCAACGTGAGGAGTTATCTCACCTAGAATGGTAGAGGTCTCAAGAACCTCGCCTTCTTCTTGCTGATCTAATACCTGAATCTGCATTTCGTTGACTTCCTTACCCTTTAGTGTTTCCCTATCCAATGGTTGTTCTGGAGCTCTGCTTACTTTCAGCTTGATTCTGGTACTTGACGAGGAAGCTCCTTCTTTAGATTGTTCCCTGATTTCTTATTTTAATCCTCTAGGACCAGCTGGGTCATCTTCAGCTCTAACTCTGATTTTGATAGTCTTGACACCTATGCTTTTGAGCCAAGAGTTGGTGTTCGCCAAGACTGATTGGAATCTATCAAAGATAGAGACGGATTCCTTTTGAGACCATTGAATTGTAGGAATGGGAGCATTAGCAACTCCCTGTTCTTCGTACTCAGGATCCAAAATCTGCTTATCATCAATCACTCCTTCCGGAATTAAAGTCAGATTTAGGTCAATTATTTGCTCCAAAGTCAGCCTGCAATAATCCATTTTATATACATCCTTTTCTGTACGGAGATCTGCCCAAATGTCCTCAATGCGGTGAACATGAGTGAAGGAGGCTCTTTTTATTTTATCCTTCATCCTTCTGTAATCAAAATCCACCCTAGCTTGGAATCTCTTCAATGTTATCTCCTGAAGTTCAGTTTCCATTGCTTTGGCTCTTGAAGAGGTTGTCAAAGAATACCTGCCAATTACCAATGGATTATGTGAAGAAATACCAATTCCAGACTTGTGTTGTATAGCTTGACGTGAATGAACTGCCATTAACTGCCTTCCCAGCTCCATCAGAATGATCTTATCAGTCGGATATCTTGGAAGCATATAAGGTTGGTCTTCAAAGCATCCAACTCTCATATAAGTGAATGTAGGAAATTGAAGAAACAAGCAGCCATATTGATTTACCTTATTCCAAGCTGCCTCAGATACCCTGTTATTTACCAACTCTTTATCAAACAAACACATAAAATAACCAAAGAAGGCATCTTGAACCCTTCTATAATGTGCTCGACTTGGAATGAAAGTCAGCTGATCATAATATTTCCATACAGGCACCAACGATCTGTCACCTTCAGGAGATAGACCTGGAAAATGCCTCAAGGAAGCTGCTATGTAAACCAAATATGAATTCATATAGAAGGTTAGAGTGGTAGGAACCTGTGCAAGCTGTTCACACAAACAATCACTGATTATTTCTCCCCAGAAAATTGGATGATGTGCTTTTCTAATGACAACCATGAACTTGTACATCTAGCTTTCAAACACACTAGAAACTTTCAACCCTGCAATTCTGCTCAGAAGAGTGATCATGTCGTTAATTTCTTCTATAAAATCAGACCGGTACAACTTAGGCATACGGGTCACACAAGGTCGTGATTTAAGAAGCCATTTAGAGTTGATGTGTTTAATACAATCACTCTTTTTCTGCTCAAAATGTCTGTGAGCACTCTTCAATGAAATCTCTGAATAAGTAGTTGCATCAGGTACTCTGAAAACCCTATTGATTGTTTCGGCATCAAGTCTGATAACTACGTTGCCATCATCATCCTTGATTGTTCTGGATTGTCTATCAAAGTGAGCTGCACATGCAAGGACGAATTCTGGTTCAAGGGCAGCAACAGGAAAAGAAGCCACCAGATGAATATGACTTCTCAGCAACTTTTGCATATCAGAAGAAGTGGATTTTTCAGCTCTTTCAAGAAATTCGGACATATCAATATGCCCTATTTCTGTGTCTTTGATCTCGTCGATATTTGAAACGACGTGAGATGGAGAAATCTCATTCTGATATTTGTCAAATTTATACTTCATCTTCTTGCCTGCTGGAGAAGTTGGCTCGTCTGTCATTGAACAGGAATCTGCAAGACTGCGGTGAAAACCCCATAAGGTCAGAACATCATCAGCATCAACGTGAGTGGACATGGCGGAACTCAAACCCTAGAACAATGAAATGGATTTTGAAAGAAAGAGGGAAGGCAAATGAAGATGAAATCGAAATGAATGGAATGGTGGCAGTCAAAAACAGTATGTCTCTTCTTGAAACAGCAAGATAAAGAGATCTTTGGCTTGGATTTGGAATTTCGTCCAAAAAGGTCAACTTTTGTGCTTTTTAAGGCAATTCGGGTTTTTGAATGACTTTGACAATTTCGGAACTTTTTGACACTTTAGCAATTTCTGCTTTTTGCAATTTCGGGATTTTTAAGAGCTTTGACAATTTTCACAAAGGCAATCGGGATTTTTCAGAAGTTTAACAATTTTTGAACTTTGCAATTTTTAAAAATTGTTATTTTAAAAATTGTTATTTTAGCTGCGAATCCCGAAATTGTATTTTTGGGCTAAAAATCCAAAATGAGAAACAAAGTGAATTATTTATTTTGTGAAAAATAATAATGGATATATGAAGTGGCGAAATGAAGTGAAAGGAATGAGCATGATATATGAAATTTTATTGCTGGAAATGAAAGGTGAAATGGAAGAAATGCGTTTTAATCATGCAAAGCATTTTTTAATGGGAAAATGCATTATGTATGAAATATGGAGGTATGTGAAATGAGATGGAAGGTAAAATTTCAGTAAAATGAAGGAGAGGACGTGTGAGATAAAGGACATATGACAATGTAATGAATTTGAAACATTATTGCTGAAACAGCAAAATGATGAAAAACACGTTTTGACAAAATAAGGCGAATTTAGGTGGAAATATGAAATTATATAAGTGGAAATGGCGAATGAGATGAAATATATGGAATATGTATGAGGCAGATAAAATGTATATGAGAAAAATGAAAGGCGTATTTAGAATAAAGAAATACGTTTTTGAACAAAGGCGAATGGAAGTAATGAAAAACGTGCTTTAGATAATAATAAAAACGCGTTTTGGAAAACTAACACAAATATTAACAAATGTACATAATCGACCATAGCAAAAACAGAAGGAAAATGTGTAAGAACAAAAAAAACGCGTTTTTAAAAGACATTAAAAATCTAAAACGCAGAGTCTAATACTATGGCGTTTTAAAAATAAAACAAGACGCATATAGATGATAGTAGAACATTGAAAGAAAAAGGGAAAAACACGAATCATACCTGGAGATGAGTTGTATATGCGAAAATACAGAAACAAAACCCTAGACGCGTCCAAAAATAAAGAGGGCAATGGCTATTTACTGGTAAAAGTCCAAATTTCGGGCATTAAGGTCGACAAAATCTCCATGAAAAGAGGCAGTAAATGCAAAGAAAAATTCAACCAGCTCGAATCTGAGAGAATTCGGATTTTTAAGAAGCTCTTGCAATGCAAAATATCATCAAAAACATAAATGAGGCTTTTTTTTTTTTTTTTAAAGTTTGTACTTTTTAACAAAATCGGGTTTTTGAAATCAAATAACAATTTCACTTTTAAACAGATTCGCACTTTTCAAACCAAAAAGCAATTTTCACTTTAACAAAAATGAACATTTGAAAAATTCGGACTTTTAGATGACTTGAGCAAAATCGGGCTTTTTAATCATTTTAACAATTTTGTTTTTTTGTCAAAATACAAAGACCTTAACAAAAATCTGGTTTTTTAAGCACTTAAGCAATTTCGGGTTTTTTAAACATTTTAGCAATTTTGCTTTGGAGTCTAAATTTCCCTATTTGCTGAGTTGCTCTGAAAACCCGAAATTGATGAAAAAGACACCAAAAACAACTCAGAAATCGATGAAAACGGAAACGTAAAGAGGAAAAAGAGTAGCCCAAAGGTTAATCAACCTAAAACAGAGATTTTCCACCCTTTGCACCTCGTAATGTGTGCCTTAGAGAAGAAAAATCTCAAGTTTTAAGAAAATTTTGATTGGTTACTTAAATTTTAAAAATGAGTTAAAAATTTAGGATAACAGCTGGCTCCGACTGGGGAACTGCCTTCGAAGACGAAGGTAGTAGAATCCAGAATCTAGAAGTGCCTTAGAATTCATTGGGCTATGGAGTCACTGAATAAAACACAAAAAGAAAAGACCCAAAAGATTAAATTTGTTAAAATTAAAAAGACTAAAAAAAACTAAAAGACTCAAACCTTATGTACAAAACTAATCTAAAACTCTACTGAAAGTAGTGTTTTAGATGCTGCCCACTGTAAGGAAGTGGGAATGGAGTGCCATCTTGATACGCCAGCAAGAAACTATTCTCACCAATTGCTTGATGAATTACAAAAGGACCACGCCAAAGAGAATCAAATTTCCCATGCATTCCTTTTGGTTCCCTCCTCTTATCCCAAAGCAAGACGTGATCACCAACTTGAAAGACCTTCTGCTTTGCCTTTTTGTCGAAGAGAGCTTTAACTTGCTTCTGATGGTCGTTGATACGATCCACTACTTGTGATCTTTGCTCCTCTAACTGAGAGAGAAACATTATCCGCTTATCAAGAGAACTTTCAAATGTAGCATCTTCTACAGCTTTGATCAACTTGAGGGCTGGAAGTTCCAATGTAATAGGAATTTCTGCATTTACTCCATAGAGCAACTGAAATGGAGACATGCCAATGGCTCGCTTGGGTGTAATGCGATCAGCCCACAAAGCATCATATAACGCTTTATGCCATGATCTTTGATTTTCATCAACAAGCTTTCGGATGATAGTAATCAAATTTTTGTTACTCGATTCAGCTTGACCATTACCTTGCGGGTAATAATCTGAAGAATGGGCCAATATTATACTATAATCAAAACAGAATTGAGTTACCTCATAAGATGAGAAAGAAGATGCATTGTCTGTCACGACCTTATAAGGAACACCAAATCTTGATATGATGTTTTCTTTCAAAAATCTACACACTACCTCAGAAGTAGCATGTTTCACAGGAATAGCTTCGACCCACTTGGTGAAATAATCTGTTGCAGCAAGAACAAAGGTATGTCCAGCACTTGAATGAGGGTTAATAACACCAATGAAGTCGATTCCCCACTGCCTAAAAGGCTCTTCTATCACAACTGGTTTTAATGGCTGCGCCATCATTTTTTGCTTACCAACAAATTGCTGACATTGTGTACATTTACGTACCCATTTATATGTATCTTGGAAAAGCGTAGGCCAATAATACCTAGCTCTTAAGATCTTGTGAGCAGTTACTGATGGAGAAAAATGGCCACCACAAGCCAAATTGTGAAAAGATTCAAGTAATCTGTCTTGCTGCGCTTTATCAACACAACGCTGAAAATTACCATCAAGGGTCCTTTTGTACAAACCATTATCCCAAAGAATATAATTTGCAGCCTTGAGTTTCAAATTTCTCTTTTCCTTGAAAGAGAGATGAGCTGGGCATTCACCATAAGTCAGAAAATAAGCAATATTAGAATACCACTCATCAGTAGTGCTGACAAACAACACTTTAGGAAGGTCTTCATAAGTTTCCTCTTCACTTTCCTCTGCACTGCTTTCAGCCATCAGTTGACATAAACCTCTGCCACGAACAAGCTTGGTAGGTTTTATTTCTAAATCATACTCTTGGATTTTAGCCACCCAATTTCCTCTTTTTGTACCAAAATCTTGCTGTGTCAAAATAGATTTGACAGCTGTATCCGGAACTAACACTATTGTATGAGAATTGAGAATGTAGAACCTGAAATATTTGACTGCCTTTACAACTGCAAAAGCGTTCTTTTCAACTGTAGAATATTTGAGCTCATGAAGCTTTAATGGACAACTCATGAAGGCAATAGGAGACTCAATTCCTTCTGAATTTTGCTGCATCAAAATAGCAGACATGGTATGCTCTGAAGCATAACTGTACATGATGAAATCCTTAGAGTAATCTGGACTAACCAGCACTGGGGCGTGAGCAATTGCATCTTTAATTTCAGCAAAAGCGGCTTTACCTTCATCATTCCAACGGAAAACAGCTTTCCCTTTCATCATATCAATGATGTGACGTGTTTTCTCAGCAAAATCTGGGACAAATCTCCTTAAGAAATTCACTTTGCCAAAGAAAGAATGAACAGCTGTTTTACTAGATGGCAAAGGCAGATTCTGAATAGACTTTACCCTTTCAGGATCAATCTTGATTCCTTCGTTTGATACAACATGTCCCAGAAGTTTACCCTCAGTAACCCCAAAGATAGACTTCTTAGGATTAAGAGAAACACCATGCTTGCGGCACCTTTCCAACACATCTTGTAAATGAAATAAATGATTCTCACGATCTTTTGAGAAGACGGTGAGATCATCCAAATACACCACAATATACCTTCCTAAGATACCACGAAAAGCTAAATCCATTGCTCTTTGAAAGGTTGCTCCTGCATTTATTAATCCAAAAGGCATTCTACGATATGCAAAAGTACCCCATGGAGTAGTAAAAGCAGTTTTATGTCTGTCTGCTTCACTTACCTCAATCTGGTTATAGCCTGAAAATCCGTCCAGCATAGACATCATTTGAGAACCTGTCACTGTCTGGAGCACTTGATCCATAATAGGCAAAGGATAATTATCCTTTAATGATTGCTGATTAAGATTCTGAAAATCCACACAAATGCGAATTTCTCCATTCTTCTTGCGTACTGGAACTATATTGGCTACCCAAGTCGAATGATGAATGGGAAAAATAATTTGTGCATCTAGCATCTTCTGGATTTCTGAATAGATAGTGCCAGAAATTTTGGGATTATACTGGCGCTGCTTTTGTTTAAAAGGAGCTGCATCACTCTTCAAAGGGATTTCATGCTGAACTTCTCCTGACTGAAAAGATTTCAGATCATCATATGAATAAGCTAGCACATCTCTATACTGCTGTAATAATTGAATAATCTGATTTCTCTCCTCTGGAGTACAACTATTACCAATGTTAACCATCTTGGGATCTTCTTGAGACCCAATATTATACTTGTCATACCCCGTAGGAGAATCTGAATTCACTTGTTGCTGCTTTTTGATATATCGGTCATGCTTGTCAAAAAGCTTTTCCAAAGATACCAGTCCCTTAGGAATTTTATTCCCCTTTAACTGCAGAATTTCTCCATCTGATTCAGACCAAGAATCTGACATAGAATCTGAAGAAGAAGAAGAATTGCTACCTTCAAAATATAGATTATTAAAACCATCATCAACTTGTAAAAAGTTAATAATCTGTTTATCATCATTGAAAATCTGCCAATGGTCCCAATTATCTGGAACACTAGGCCTACAGATTATTTCAACAATATATTTATCTTGATTAAAATCAAGATGAGGAATAAGGAGAGTTGCTGAAACAGCAAGAGAATCAGCTCTGTCATTGAATTCTCTAGGAACAACTGAGATGCTGAAAGCATCAAAATCTTGAATGTTTTCCCATACCAGGTTACGGTAATGTCGGAGTCTATCATTCCTTGTCTGATAAATATTCCTTACTTGACATATTATTAACTCCGCATCTCCTTGAGCATGCAAATTTTTAATTCCTCTCTGAAGCGCAACACTCATACCTAGTAAGAGAGCTTCATACTCTGCAGTGTTATTAGTATTTGCAAACTGCAATTTAAAAGAATATGGAAAGATTTGACCTTTCGGAGAAATCAGAACCACACCAGCTCCGGATCCATTAGTAGCACAACTGCCATCAAATTCGAGAATCCAAACATCATTAGAATCATCATTAATATAAAGACTGCTGGATTCTCCTACTTCAAAAGTAGAAGAAAGAATGTTCTCATCTTCCATGGGTGAAGACTGATTTTCTTCATCTTGAGGAAGAAGTTCAACATCTTTATCTGTAGTAGAAGATTCAGCATCCTCTATCATACGATCAAGGGGATATTCAGCTAGTGTTGAATCTTCTCCATTATTAGAACTTCCTTCATTTGCTGAAAGAGTTGAAGAATCAACAGAACACCAATCTTCAGCAAACTCAGAAATCTCATCAATATGGAGATAATAGTTTCCAAAACCAGCTGATTCAAAAAGAATCTGAGCATGAGGATCATCAGATTTCTCCACTGTAAACTTAGTTTCTCTTTCAGGAACAAGTTTCTGCACAACACCTTTCACAGGAATCCTGGCCTCTGTCATATCCATGTTCAGCTCGCCTCCTACATCTTTACAGAAATTACGTCCAAGGAGCATTCCATAAGAAGCTGGGACGTCCGCAACAAGAACAGTCATCTTTATCTTTTTCTCAGGAAAGGCTGCAAAGGCGAATTGTGCATCTTTGATTTGCCCAACGAGAGGCACTTGTTTATTATCCATAGAATAACAATTACCAAAAGTTTTGGTAAGAGTTAATCCAAGGCAATCAACAACCTTGATTGGCATGACATTATCCGAAGCACCAGAATCTATAATACAGTTACTTAATTTGAAACCATTAATGAGCAAGGAAATATAGAAAGGATCTATCTTTCCTGGAACTGAGGATGGGATGATAACCAAATTATTGGGTAGATTCTTAGGTTCTTGAACAATAGGGGTGTTTGAAACAGGACGAGTTTCACTACTTTTAACAAACTTAACCAATCTTTCAAGCTGATCAGGATTGGCTTGAAGATACTCAACCTCAGACATCTGGATCTTAGTCTTCCTAGCATGGTCAATAATATCAAAAGCTTGGAAAGAATTTGCTAGAGACGTAGATGATATATTTTCAGCCAATACTTTAGGATTTGGTAAATTAGTCTTAGGCTCACAGAAGGAGAATTGCTTACTTGATTTTTTGAAGAATCCTTAGTCAAGGTAGGCAATGGCATTCCCTTCTTAGCAATGGTCACCGGCAACTGAACGTTGTTTTTCACCTTTGCTTCTTCATCCTTTTGAGCCAACCGAGTCTGGGATCTTGTGATAACAGCATATGCTTGACTCTCAACATTTTCATTTTCAGCTGAATCATCATAATGCATGTATCGTATTGTGGAGTCGCCAGCTGCCTCTTCATCTTCTTGATTAAAAACAGCTTCATCTTCCGCTTGGAAATCATTGGAAGATAGTTCTTCTCGATCTATTTCGTAATAGCCAACTGCTATATTCTTCGGAGGTGCTTCAAGTGCAAGCCTCTCAGGAGGAGGAGGCAATTTATTCTAATTTTTGGCAGCATAGTTAGAAGCAGAATTTGGATATGTCCTCCTAGGAATATCCTTGTATGGAGCAGAAAAAGAAGCTTGTGAAACTTGCTTCTTCAAGGCAAGAAGCTCATTGGCCAACTTCTGTACCATAGGATCAGTAGAAGTTGAAGTAGAAGACTCAGAAATGGAATTTCCTTTGAATCGATTAGGATCCTTTCGGATTTTCCCAGCCAAGATCAAATCATCTTCAATTTCTGTAGCAAGGATTTGAGCATGAGCCAAAGTTGTTGGAGTTGCCCTTCTCAATAGAAAACTAACTTCTGGCAGCTGAGTGTTGATGAAGAAACACTTGAGATTTGCAGGAGTGGGCTGAGAATCAGTAGGAATTCTGTTTGCAAGTTTATTAAACTTTGGAATGAATTCACGCATATTCTCATGTGTGTCCTTCTTCATTTGAGTCAGCTGGGCCAGCAATGCATGTTCATCTTCGGCGGGCTTGAAACGTTCTTCAAATTTAGTCTTGAGAGTTTCCCAACTAGTGATATCACCAGCTCTCAAATTGTAAAACCAGTCAGCTGCAATTCCTTGTAGAGTTTCCACAAACAAACGTACAGCAACATCTTGATGTTCTACTCCTAGAACACCACAAGCCATTGAGAAAGCCTTGATATGTTCATCGGGGTGCTGCTTACCATCTCCATAAAACTTGGGCAGATTTTTGCGTGAGCCTTGTGGAAGAGCATGAAGAGGTGGAGTAAGATTTAAAGGGCCAAAAGCTGCTCCCCATGGACCTTGAGCCATCGCTTGAATAGTAGGAACAACTGAAATCAAAGGCTTGAGGAAAAAGGCTGAAAGTTCACTTGGGATGGGCTTTTTCTTCTTAGACGGAGGGAAGCTAGTAGTTCGTGCAAGGGAAGATATACTAGTGAGCAACTCAAATCTAGCTTGTTCACCCGGAGATATTTCTTGAGAACTTTGTCCCTTCCTTCGACGAACGTAATAACGGATTCCTTCCAGTGTAGAAGCTAAAACAAAAACAAGTAAACAAATTAAGAATACTGGACTTCAAAAGAAAGTGAGAGACTTTCAAATGCGTTTGTATCCCCAGCAAAGTCGCCAAAAAATGTTGGTTGGAAATTTTGTATTCTCGTGAAAGCGTACAAAATTGAGATTTCAACCACAGCACGTGAGTTTGAACTCTCCTAATTAAGGGAAGGCTCCCCCTTTAACTAAATAAAACTAAATGGATGGGACAGCAATCGTTCCTCTTGTTTCAGGAAAGATTACGTTCTCTCTTCACAGAAAAGACACAGTAAATGTTACTAAACTTATTACAACAGCTATGCAGTGAAATTAAGAGAAAGGAAATAAAGTTTCCTGAAAGCACAAAGACTTCCGTTATTTCCTCCGGGACGGGAAAACAATTCGATAAGCACAAAGTCTTGAAGAATGAAATCCTATCAACCTTTTTCAGAACGATAACTTTATGGAAATATACAAGATAAAACAGCTCAAAGACTGTAATTACAATGTATCTTTAAACTACTCTAAATGAGAAATACTTATGAGCACAAAGACTTATAATTCTTCTCTATTTCTAACACTAACTATGAATTCAATTCTCACATTTACAGCACAAAGTCTGCAAATATTTAAATCGAATCTCTCTTCAGCAATCTTCAACAATTCTCAAGTAATCACAAAATAATAATAAAACAAGGATTCAGCTCAAAGTCTGAAATTCCAGCTTCTTGATATTACTTGAAAATTCACAATATTTCACTATAAAGCTCAAAGACTTTATGAGTACAAAATTCTGCAGAGTTTTCTTGCTTGCTAAAAAGATAAAGATTACAATAGACCCCTCAAGTATTTATAGGAGGAAGGTCTGGAGAAAAAGGTGGGAGGATCTCAACAAACTTGAGAAAATCTCTCAACCGATAACTAATTGCGATTGACTTATTCAAAATTACAATCCAAATTGTGATTTGTCTTGTAAGATTTTACATGTAATTACATTTTCGAAAATTGCAAGGAAAGAACACTTGCAATTGCAAAATTTGTTTTTACACATATATTGTCGAAAGTAAAATTACATAAAACAATCTAAAACTTAAATTGTTTCATTCCTATCTTTGAAAGATAAGAATTTGCTGATGATGGTCTTCAACTCGTTCGGATCTGGACCCAACGTGTTCTTGGCCACTGCAACTGTCTTCAAAATTACATCAAAGTATCTGATAGTTGCCAATCTATGCTCTTCATAATTAGTTTGCATTTTCTCAAGGATTGTTTGATGATTGACAAGCTTTTGAATCGAATCCATAGAAAATTGCTCTGATTCCATTTGTTGACAAAGACTGGCTGCCATTTCTGAAGTAACTGAATCAGCTTCAAGTAATTCATCCTCTTGATTTAAAACCGTACATGAGATCTTCTCAAAACTTGAAAGAATATCCTGCTGAACTTCATCATTCATTTCTAAAGTGGCCTGGATATCTTTGATAAGATCTTGAATGACCAATGATCTATTTGTCATAAGTTCTTCAAATTCTATGTACTTCTCTCTGTTTGGCAAGATTGAATTGCTGCATAGAATTTGTAACTTAACTTGATCTATCTCATGCCAGATTTTTAAATCCTTCTCAAGTGATTCCAAACTCTGCTTGAAGGCTTCCAAAGTTTGATTCAGCTTTATCTTTGCTATTCTGACATTCTTGAGAACTTGCAACGTCTTCTCAATCATTGGAATGCTTTTCTCAATCAGCTGAGTTATCCATGAATCAACCGCTTTAGCTTTTTGCGCAATTCTTTCTAATTGTCTAACTGATTCATTTGGAGGAGCTGTAGATAGAGAATCAACTGCCTCTGATGATCCTGTAATCCTTTGAATGACTGAAACCAGTTGAGCATTGTCTTCTTTGAGCTTTTCCTTTTTAGCTAAGAGTTCGTTATAGCTCTGTGTCAGAATTGTCACTGAACTCTGAGCATCCTGCATCATATTGGCATGAGTCTGCTTGCCCAATTCGACTCTTGTGAATCTGTAGTCAGATACCTGCATTTCTTCATGCGGTTTATCAACTAAGGGCTCTGCAATTTCAGCATATTTCATTCTGTTGCTGTCAACAAAAACCTGTGAGACCGTTTTAGCTTTCTTTGCAATCACTGGTTTTGATTTCTTCAATTTTCGGAAATCAAAAATATCAGGAGACACTGCCTGTTTCTTTCTTTTGGGAGCAACTGAATTCAACCATGGAGGAAGATCCAAGGTTGTCACATCTGAAATAGCAACTGCAGTCTCTGTAGAAATGGGCTCAGTTTGTGATACAACAGAAATTCTCGGAGGTGCCTCGGTTTGTACAGCAACTATGTTTTGTGCAGAAGACAAATTACAACTAGGATTGGCCATGAAACAATCAAAGCTTGTTACAGACGTATCAATTTCTGGAAGAGTTGTTTCTGACATAGCTGAAAAGATTGGATTTATGTCAAAAATACTCTTGAAGTTACTAGGCAAGTTCATCATGGGAGTATCCATTACGGATGAAGACTGATGACAAGTCTCTTGTGGTGGAATAGAAGGAATAAAAACGGTGGAAAAGGAATCAACATCACTGTCGATAGGGGACATAGGAGATATGGCTGATTCTGGTATTGGAGCTTCAACGTGAGGAGTTATCTCACCTAGAATGGTAGAGGTCTCAAGAACCTCGCCTTCTTCTTGCTGATCTAATACCTGAATCTGCATTTCGTTGACTTCCTTACCCTTTAGTGTTTCCCTATCCAATGGTTGTTCTGGAGCTCTGCTTACTTTCAGCTTGATTCTGGTACTTGAAGAGGAAGCTCCTTCTTTAGATTGTTCCCTGATTTCTGATTTTAATCCTCTAGGACCAGCTGGGTCATCTTCAGCTCTAACTCTGATTTTGATAGTCTTGACACCTATGCTTTTGAGCCAAGAGTTGGTGTTCGCCAAGACTGATTGGAATCTATCAAAGATAGAGACGGATTCCTTTTGAGACCATTGAATTGTAGGAATGGGAGCATTAGCAACTCCCTGTTCTTCGTACTCAGGATCCAAAATCTGCTTATCATCAATTACTCCTTCCGGAATTAAAGTCAGATTTAGGTCAATTATTTGCTCCAAAGTCAGCCTGCAATAATCCATTTTATATACATCCTTTTCTGTACGGAGATCTGCCCAAATGTCCTCAATGCGGTGAACATGAGTGAAGGAGGCTCTTTTTATTTTATCCTTCATCCTTCTGTAATCAAAATCCACCCTAGCTTGGAATCTCTTCAATGTTATCTCCTGAAGTTCAGTTTCCATTGCTTTGGCTCTTGAAGAGGTTGTCAAAGAATACCTGCCAATTACCAATGGATTATGTGAAGAAATACCAATTCCAGACTTGTGTTGTATAGCTTGACGTGAATGAACTGCCATTAACTGCCTTCCCAGCTCCATCAGAATGATCTTATCAGTCGGATATCTTGGAAGCATATAAGGTTGGTCTTCAAAGCATCCAACTCTCATATAAGTGAATGTAGGAAATTGAAGAAACAAGCAGCCATATTGATTTACCTTATTCCAAGCTGCCTCAGATACCCTGTTATTTACCAACTCTTTATCAAACAAACACATAAAATAACCAAAGAAGGCATCTTGAACCCTTCTATAATGTGCTCGACTTGGAATGAAAGTCAGCTGATCATAATATTTCCATACAGGCACCAACGATCTGTCACCTTCAGGAGATAGGCCTGGAAAATGCCTCAAGGAAGCTGCTATGTAAACCAAATATGAATTCATATAGAAGGTTAGAGTGGTAGGAACCTGTGCAAGCTGTTCACACAAACAATCACTGATTATTTCTCCCCAGAAAATTGGATGATGTGCTTTTCTAATGACAACCATGAACTTGTACATCCAGCTTTCAAACACACTAGAAACTTTCAACCCTGCAATTCTGCTCAGAAGAGTGATCATGTCGTTAATTTCTTCTATAAAATCAGACCGGTACAACTTAGGCATACGGGTCACACAAGGTCGTGATTTAAGAAGCCATTTAGAGTTGATGTGTTTAATACAATCACTCTTTTTCTGCTCAAAATGTCTATGAGCACTCTTCAATGAAATCTCTGAATAAGTAGTTGCATCAGGTACTCTGAAAACCCTATTGATTGTTTCGGCATCAAGTCTGATAACTACGTTGCCATCATCATCCTTGATTGTTCTGGATTGTCTATCAAAGCGAGCTGCACATGCAAGGACGAATTCTGGTTCAAGGGCAGCAACAGGAAAAGAAGCCACCAGATGAATATGACTTCTCAGCAACTTTTGCATATCAGAAGAAGTGGATTTTTCAGCTCTTTCAAGAAATTCGGACATATCAATATGCCCTATTTCTGTGTCTTTGATCTCGTCGATATTTGAAACGACGTGAGATGGAGAAATCTCATTCTGATATTTGTCAAATTTATACTTCATCTTCTTGCCTGCTGGAGAAGTTGGCTCGTCTGTCATTGAACAGGAATCTGCAAGACTGCGGTGAAAACCCCATAAGGTCAGAACATCATCAGCATCAACGTGAGTGGACATGGCGGAACTCAAACCCTAGAACAATGAAATGGATTTTGAAAGAAAGAGGGAAGGCAAATGAAGATGAAATTGAAATGAATGGAATGGTGGCAGTCAAAAACAATATGTCTCTTCTTGAAACAGCAAGATAAAGAGATCTTTGGCTTGGATTTGGAATTTCGTCCAAAAAGGTCAACTTTTGTGCTTTTTAAGGCAATTCGGGTTTTTGAATGACTTTGACAATTTCGGAACTTTTTGACACTTTAGCAATTTCTGCTTTTTGCAATTTCGGGATTTTTAAGAGCTTTGACAATTTTCACAAAGGCAATCGGGATTTTTCAGAAGTTTAACAATTTTTGAACTTTGCAATTTTTAAAAATTGTTATTTTAGCTGCGAATCCCGAAATTGTATTTTTGGGCTAAAAATCCAAAATGAGAAACAAAGTGAATTATTTATTTTGTGAAAAATAATAATGGATATATGAAGTGGCGAAATGAAGTGAAAGGAATAGCATGATATATGAAATTTTATTGCTGGAAATGAAAGGTGAAATGGAAGAAATGCGTTTTAATCATGCAAAGCATTTTTTAATGGGAAAATGCATTATGTATGAAATATGGAGGTATGTGAAATGAGATGGAAGGTAAAATTTCAGTAAAATGAAGGAGAGGGCGTGTGAGATAAAGGACATATGACAATGTAATGAATTTGAAACATTATTGCTGAAACAGCAAAATGATGAAAAACACGTTTTGACAAAATAAGGCGAATTTAGGTGGAAATATGAAATTATATAAGTGGAAATGGCGAATGAGATGAAATATATGGAATATGTATGAGGCAGATAAAATGTATATGAGAAAAATGAAAGGCGTATTTAGAATAAAGAAATACGTTTTTGAACAAAGGCGAATGGAAGTAATGAAAAACGTGCTTTAGATAATAATAAAAACGCGTTTTGGAAAACTAACACAAATATTAACAAATGTACATAATCGACCATAGCAAAAACAGAAGGAAAATGCGTAAGAACAAAAAAAACGCGTTTTTAAAAGACATTAAAAATCTAAAACGCAGAGTCTAATACTATGGCGTTTTAAAAATAAAACAAGACGCATATAGATGATAGTAGAACATTGAAAGAAAAAGGGAAAAACACGAATCATACCTGGAGATGAGTTGTATATGCGAAAATACAGAAACAAAACCCTAGACGCGTCCAAAAATAAAGAGGGCAATGGCTATTTACTGGTAAAAGTCCGAATTTCGGGCATTAAGGTCGACAAAATCTCCATGAAAAGAGGCAGTAAATGCAAAGAAAAATTCAACCAGCTCGAATCTGAGAGAATTCGGATTTTTAAGAAGCTCTTGCAATGCAAAATATCATCAAAAACATAAATCGGGCTTTTTTTTGAAGTTTTACATGCTTTTTAACAAAATCGGGTTTTCAAGATCAAATAACAATTTTGCCTTAAGCAAATTCGCACTTTTCAGACCCAAAAGCAATTTTCATTTTAACAAAAATGAACATTTGAAAAATTCGGACTTTTTAGATGACTTGAGCAAAATCGGGCTTTTTAATCATTTTAACAATTTTGCTTTTTTGTCAAAATACAAAGACCTTAACAAAATCGGGTTTTTTAAGCACTTAAGCAATTTCGGGTTTTTTAGAAACTTTAGCAATTTTGCCTTGGAGTCTAAATTTCCCTATTTGCTGAGTTGCTCTGAAAACCCGAAATTGATAAAAAAGAGACCAAAAACAACTCAGAAATCGACGAAAACGGAAACGTAAGGGGAAAAAAGAGTAGCCCAAAGGTTAATCAACCTAAAACAGAGATTTGCCACTCTTTGCACCTCGTAATGCGTGCCTTAGAGAAGAAAAATCTCAAGTTTTAAGAAAATTTTGATTGGTTACCTAAATTTTGAAACAAGTTAAAAATTTAGGATAACAAATAGTAAATAAAATAGGAGAAACAGGATCTCCCTATCTAAGACCTTTAGAGCTTTGAAAGAAAATCAAGGGAGATCCATTAACCATAACAGAGATTGAAGTTGTAGACACAAGTTGCTCCACCAGTTGAAGAACCCTGTTGCTGAACCCAAACGCCTTTAAAATTTTAAACAGGAATTTTCAGTCAACTCTATCATAGGCTTTTGATATGTCAAGATTTAAGAGGAAACTTTCAGTAGTTGACTTAACCAGGGAATGGATATTCTCATGTATAGTGACTACTGAATCAAGGATCTATCTGCTAGGGACAAATCCATTCTGTTGAGGTGAGATCGGAGTTGGCAATAGAATTAAAAATCTTGAAGTCATAACCTTCAAGATGATTTTGTAGATAGAGTTACAAACACTGATAGGTCTGAAAGCATCAAAGTCCACCACGCCAGGCTTCTTAGGAATAAGAACTAGAAAAGTAGCATTTAACTCTTTTAGGAAACTTCTGGACCCAAAAAATTCTTTAACAACATTCACCACATCTTCTCCAACAATCTCCCAAAACTGTTGAAAGAAGAACATAGGAAACCCATCAGGACCCGGAGCTTTACTCCCTTCAAAGGAAAAGAAAACCTTCCTAACTTCCTCACTAGATGGAATAGCAGTCAACTTAGAGTTATCTTCCTGATTAATCACATTAGGTATAGCCTCTATCAAATGATCTTGATCATTTTGGTTATTTTCCTCATTCTCAGAAAGAAGATTTTTGAAGAAAATAACAGTTTTCCTTCTAATTTCCTCCTCCTCCTCATACTGGTTACCATCAGCTTCAATAAGAGAGATTCTATTAACCGCCCTATGTTTTGAGGCCAACAGGTTAAAGTACCTTGTATTTTTGTCACTTGCAGATAACCATACAGCTCTAGATCTTTGTCTCCAGAACTCTTCTTTAGAAATGATGTTGTGCATCTTAATAAGGAGCTCATTCTCTTTTTCCTTAATATCATTCAAATATCCTTCCTTCTGGATTTTATTTTGGATTTTTCCCAACTCCATCTGAAGATCATTCTTAATCCTAAAAATGTTACCAAAATACTCTTTTTTCCATTTTTTAAATTGAATTTAACTTCCCTAAGTTTTTTGTCAACTCTAAACATAGCTGTCCCAGAGATATTAATGTTCCAACTTTTCCTAGTTTCCACTTTAAAAAGAGGATGGGAAAGCCACATTTTTTCAACTCTGAAGGGGGTATTTTACTTTATCTTTAAAGGATCTGCAACAAAATTTATGGGAAATTGGTCAGATCCAATCCTTGAAAGGGATCTAAGAGAACAATAATAGTTTAAAAACCATTGGTCAGAAATTAAAGTTCTATCTAATCTAACCTGGATTAGGTCCATACCATTTTTGCGATTCGACCAGGTATAGGAAGCGCCTTGCAAATCGAGATCAATCAACGCCTGATTATTGATAAAGTTCTGAAGATCCTCCTTACTTTCCGCATTGATTTGGGATCCTCCAAATTTTTCTTCATTTAGTAAGGGGGTATTAAAGTCTCCCATGATAACCCAAGAATCGCTGTAAAAAATCCTTCGAAAAGCGACCAGCTCCAACCAGAAAGATTTTCTGGTACCTTTTCCATTGGGAGCATAGATATTGTACTGAATCCAGCTGAAATTGTCCCTAATGTGGGTGAATCTAGTAGCAATGTGATTCAAGCCTTCCAAAATCGAATCCCCTTTGATTATGTGACTATTCCAGAAAGTGGCAATACCTCCTGAAGCACCATTTGAGTTATTATCATGTATACTACAAGATTGAAACAGTTTCATCTTTTCCAGTTTTTCCTTCGACATTTTTGTTTTTTGGATAATGAGAATATCTGGCTTACGATCTCTAAAAAAATTGCGCAGTACATCCTACTTATGGGGATTATTAAGTCCCCTGATATTCCATGACATGATCTTCATGATTTTCCAGGGGAGTGGAGAAACTCCGAGATGGTTTTCTGAAAGCCATCCGCAATATCCTGAAAACTGTTATGCTCTCTTATCCATTTAGTTGATCTTTTTCCACAAGAGTTCTTTGTTGCTCCACAGTCTGCCTTGGCTCTTGACCTAGTGGAGATACCACTTGGAGTATTCCATTTTTTATCTTTTTCTTCTTTTTCTTGGATAAGACCTCCTCTCTATCAGTATCTTCTGGACTTTCCATTTCTTTACTAGATTCCCACTCCTTATCAATCAAAAGTCTTTACTCCCAGGGTAAAGTATTCATGAGGCCATTAAAATGAAAGGTTGAATAATCACTTGAAAGTTCAGAAGCTTGGTCCAGATTATCATAGGAGTCCTTTACCAATTCTGGGGAGATAGGAGCCATAAAGGGATCAACACCTGAGGGAAAATAACCTTCAGAGGAAGGGAGCAGTAGAGGAATATTCAATTCCAAGGACAAACCTTGGATAGGTATGTCCTCCAAGCCTAGATTCCCTTCAATATTCTTAGTTGGGCACTTCTTTTGGCATAAAGGATCTACATCCTGGCTCTTCTTTTCTTCACCAACCCCCTGCCTCGCACTTGCTTCTTTTTCCTTAGTTATCAAGGTGTCCTCAAATTCCTTACGTTGGGGTTCCTGGGGAACCACACACTTATTCCCCATGTCACAACCAGCCTCTTTTAAGATACAATGAACATTAGACTCTTTATTCTCTAGGTATTCCCCTTCTGATTTATTTCTCCATACAGATTTCAAAGTTCCAACTGGCTTCTCCTTTTCTTTGGTGGCATTTAAAGGACATTTCTTAGCCCAGTGCCCAGATTTTTTGCATTTGAAGCAAGCAAAAGGAATAGTTTCAAACTCAATAGCTTGCGACTAGGATCCCAACTTCGAAAGAATCTCGACTGATGAAGGAAGGTCAGCATTCTGAGAGACCCCCACACATATTCTTGCAAATACCAACCTCTTTCTATTAGCTGTCATATAGTCAATAGAGAGAAGCTCTCCAAAAGAGTTTGCAATACTATAAAATATATCTTCATTCCAATACTCTAGGGGGAGACACAAGAGTCTGACCCACACTAGGAAATTCTAAAAAATAGAATCCGATAAGTCCAGATTTGAATACCATTTTTTAAGAGCCAGGGAAGATTTCCTATTACCCATGGACCGCCACTTCTTACAGCCAAGATATCCTCCCTGTAGGTGAATTCAAATGTAAAAAATCCCTTTGGGAGCGCCACTATTGAAACTTTTCCATAAGTTCTCCATTTTTTTTTGAAAAACTCCCTAACCACTTCAATATTTGGTCTAGGGCCCATAAATTTACCCACCAGGGTTTTTTCCATTAAAGCAATGTTATGATCAATTAACATATCAGGCACAACGATTGCAAACTTACCTTTCTCTGGGATAGAGATATTTTGCACTGGAGGGAAGGTTGAATTTCCATTTGGTTTAACCCCAAATAGAGAAGCCCAAGGTTGACGATTGCGTCCATTTTCACCAACAGTCCCCACCACGCCTTCATATTTTTCACTTTTTTGACCGCTAGGGGAACCCATAGTTTTAGCAGCTGGAATATCCTTTCCTCCTGGGTCCACCAGAATTTTGTTTTCGGAATCTACCTCTTTTGGATCAACCTCACCTTGCTTCTTACTCGAAACAAGCACCGATGTCGCTTGCGAATTCATAGATCCTGCTCTGCCTCCATCTCCAACATCCGATTTTTCAAAATTCTTCTTTTCCTGCTCATGCTCTACCATTTTTAATTTTCATGTTTTCCTTGTTGATGCTGATGGATTTCAAGAATAAATATATTGTGAAGCCTTCTTTTTGAAGAAAAGTAAGGGATTTGATCTTGAACTCAATATGGATAATTGTCCAACAAGTTTACGAGATTGTGATCAAGAATTATACCCTTCCTAGGGTCATTAGACTACTTGATGGAGCTCTGTTGTAGCACAATATGGATTGTTTTTGAATAATTTGGGAATCTATGATTCAAGAGTTTGAGAAAATGGTAGTCCAATAATTTGAGAATTTAGCTCAAAGCTACACCCTTCTGAGGGTCATGAGGCAACTTGATGGAGTTCCACTTGATTTAGGATTTATTTTTTCAAAGAAATAATTTCTCATGGATTTGTATTTATGTAATCAACAAGTTTTGAACATATGTAAGCCTTAAGGGGGGTCCCTTGGCAAGGTGAATTCTAAGATTCAGAGGATACATTTGTAGGAACAGTGTAATAAGGGGGGAATGTTAGCACAAATATTACATTGTTAGATTGCTTTTAGATAGTGGTTATGCAAGGTTCGGTTATAGTTACAAAGTTATAGTTATTCCTCAACTGCAATCTTCCTTGTATAAATGTATCTTCAAAGTACCAATGAATATATTGGGATTTCTCCCTTCAGCCTCATGGAATTTTAAGATTAAATTTTAAAATTCAACAATGTTTATTATTTTGTTTTAATTTTTATATTAATTGAAAAAAAATCAAATCCACAATCCTCACAACCTTTTTGGACTTATCATTTTAATAATTACATCGTGGAATGAAACCATACAAAGGACAACATTCCTTATATAATCTGACATACAATAATTGATCTCTTAAATTATTTAGACTAAAAGGGGTAAGAAATTGGCTCATGAATAACCACGAAAGCCTTATACTTGAAAAAACACCTTTAATCATTATATCAATTGATATTTAAGAAAAATATTTATATACAAAGCAATACTATAAATATATTTTAATTCTATAAGACTATATGCACATTAATTCTAGACCAAATGTGAAATTTCATCTATGCTCAATTTTTCTAGATGATCCCTCTTATTTGTATGATGCTCATAAAAGTAGTGATTTTGAATAGGGGAGGTTAGAAGGTGAAAGCTTCATTTATTATAATTTTGAAACATATTATTTTTTATATTAAAATTAGGGTAAGGGCCCCTGAACCCAAAAGTTTAAGCAAGACAAATAGAGGAACAAAGGCCTTCTAGGCCAAACAACCAAAAATGAGCTAAAGGAGGCATGCAACCCCAAACTACAAGGAAATAGTAGAGACAACAAAATAGAACCAAAACTTTTACAACAAAGACAATAAAACAAAACTTTTTAGAGGAGGAAATGTAATCCCAGTTAGCCTTCAATAGGTCCATGGTCACCTTCCAATCCTTTGCACTGACATAGTCTGAAACAAAGGTCCTCTAAGTTGTCTCCTTTAAATCTTGCTCAAATTTTCTTTTATTTTTTTCTGATTTTTGACTTCCCAGATATCATTCTGAAGATGGCGTGTTACATAATCTTGTGCACAATAGTAGTGATTTTTCCAACAGCTTCCTCAAGGACCACAATCTTATTTTTAATGTCCTCACCATGACCTTCGAGCTCATCTTTCAGGGAGTTGTTAACCATTTTTTTCTCTTTATCTTCCACATTTTGGTTGGGGTCAATGTGTGTGTCTTTTGCATTTTTCATTTCTTCATTCTCAACATTAAGGTTATCATTGCCAACATCCTCCTCCTAGTCTGGTTCTTCTGACTCCTCTTTATTCTTTTCTCTCGAAGATTTCCTCATCACCACTAATCTCCCTCTCCTCCTCAACACTAAATTCCTCTTCTTCATCCTCCAACTCAGTGTTATCATGACTATCTTCCTCACACTCAAGAAGGAAATCATCATCTAAGTCAACCAAATCCTTGTCATCAAGATCTAACCTTTTCCCTTTAGTGTCTTTCCCTTTATTCTTTTGGTTTACACTAGCTAGCCTAGCAAAGCGTTTCTCACTGGACCCACTACTATTTAGACCCACTGGACAAGGCTCTAAGTCATCCCCAATTTCAATAGTTATAGAGCCAAGGGGCTTCACCTTTTTCTTTTCCCCCACACTTAAGAGGCAGGGAGGTAATTCTTTTTTGAGGGG
>VDFB02191619.1:0-12054 GCA_007258455.2 Sequoia sempervirens
TAGAGAGCAAAGGTTGGTGGAAGAGAGAGAGAGAGAGAGAGAGAGCAAAGGTGGGTGGAGAGAGAGAGAGAGAAAGAGGGCGAGTGCAAAAAAATGAGGGGCCAAATTATGACCAAAATTTTAAAAAACTTTTGATAGGCTATAACACGAGCGTGTTATAATGTGATCACATTATGGCTTGGTGTGACCAAGCCTAAGGCTCAGCCACATCGAGCCTATAACACGAGCACATTATAGGTTATTAAAACAAAACAAAAAACTAAAATCAAATTCATTTTTACTGTGACTGTTGTTTTTGCTACCTGTAGCCAAAAACCCTTTTTCTTACACACTCGAGTTTTAGAAGAAGTTTTTTTTGCATTTTCATCATTAGTTTGTTGTAATTCTATCACCAGGATGTAACCACATTGATGGGGAGGTTGAATAAGTAAGGATTATTTTATTTTTGTTTCTTTTTGTTAGTTTTAGGTTGTTTTTTATATTCATTTGTTTAATTTTTAGGAAATGATAATGATCTTGAAAACCTTCCTAAAAATCCTCAACAACTAGAGCAACAAGAACATGAATAAAATCCTCATGTTCAACAACCACAACAACAATATCCTCCACCAATTTCTCAACATCCTCTTAGCACTCAACAAAATTTAATGGGGGTAATTGAAAACAATAAAAAATAGATTGAGGAGTTAATCATGAGGTTGAACGATCCAATAAGTTCAACCATGGAAAGAAGAACACTTTCTAGTTCACTTAAAGAAATGTTAAAACATGTAGATGAAATAAAAAAACAATTAAGTGGTTGGGTAGATAGGAGGTAGGTGGAAAAGAATTTTTACATAGATAAATTATCATATAAAGAAGTAAAAGATGAAAAAATTAAAAAATATCAATTGTGTTCATTATTCACAGACCCATGCACAAACCAAAATATTGACCTTAATGTGAAGAGGTTTCCTATCCATTGCTGCCACCACCAAGGGATCAAGAACTATTTTTGAGATAGGTGACCTACATGGTTTTTGACTACCCACCATGCAACAATTGTGAAGTCCCACAATATTTCTTGAGGAAACTCTACTATGAGTTCATCCTGAAAAAAATCCCTAATTATTTTGATATGAGGGACTTCCAGGGGAGAGGTGGGGGATCGACACAAGTAGACCCATTGCACGGTAGGATCCTAGGTGGCAAGCGAGATGAGCTCTCGCTAGGCCAGATCATGAGAACATCATTATCCCTTCCATCGTGAAGGAGAGTGTTGAGGTAGCCACCTTGCAGTCTATTAGCTCTTTGACCCAGAATATCATCCAACATGCCATTCCTATAGTACAATGCCATCGAGGGGATTCTTCGAGTGGTAGGCTTCCACCCCATTCATGTCAGGTTTGGGGGGCAACTTATACATATGACCCCGCCGACACTACGGAGGTTGCTATGCAGGATATGTCTACATCTATGGAGATGGCAAGGGAAGCTGACATTTTGAATGAGTATTATGGCATCGATACTCAGGTAAATGTTAGCATGTTCATTGAATTTAATTTATTAAATTTAATTTTTGAAATGAATATTAACTACTTTAGTTTTATGATTGTAATAAAATTTTAGGGTCACATTTTTGATACTAGATACACCGGCCCTACACCTGTTTATTAGTCCACTACATCTATCGTTGAGGTATCTAACTAGTAAAAATTATAAAATTATTTCATGTGAATATCATTGTTATATGAATGGTATTCTAATATCTGATTTTGGATGTTAAATAGGCTAATAGTGGAGGTTTCATGCGAACACCTCCTAGTTCCAGTGGAGTTAGAAAAACCTACACACAAGTAATAGAATAACAAGTTTAACTAATGAGTTGTACTTAATACATTTGTGTAGTTCATATTCATATCATTGATTACATTGCATTGCACATCTTTCAAACTAAAAGAATTACTTCACATTCCATAACTAATAACTAGATGTTGATAGATGATAAAATTTCAACTACAATATATTTGTTTAGAAATTCAACTTAAGAAGTGATATAATTAATTCACATAGCATAACTAATAACTAGGGGCAGATGCCAATTGCATTTGCTTGTCATGGCATTCCATGAGGCCACTTTTTACTGAGGCATCTTTTCAAAAAATTCACTGCCTTGTGTATGCTATGGATGCTTGGAAGAAATGTATGAAAGAATAATAGTAAGCAATATCATAGACAAGGCAATGAGTTGTTTGAAAAAATTCCTCAAAGAAATTTGGTCTTATGGTGATGTCCATCACCATGAGACCGCATTTCTTTGAGGATTTTTTTCAAACAACTCACTACCTTTTCTATATTACCACATTTTCCATAGCTGTCTACCAAATCATTTTATCAAACAATTCAATTCCTTGTTATGGCTAAAAGCCTAAAAAAAGGTGCTTCCCCAAAAACTATGGATTCTTGGAAAAATATCTATCAAAGAATAATAATAAGTAATAGCATAGAAAAGGTGGTGAGTAGTTTGAAAAAATTCCTCAAAGAAATGTGGTCTCATGGTGATGGAATGCCATTCCATCACCATGAGACCACATTTCTTCAAGGCATTTTTTCAAACAGCTTTTCCTTTTCTATGCTACCACATTTTCCATACATGTCTACCAAATCATTTTATCAAACAGTTCATTTCCTTGTTGTTATGGCTAAAAATATAAAAAAGGTTATTTCCAACAAACTATGGATGGTTGGAAAAAATATATCAAAGCATAATAGTAAGCAATAGCATAGACAAGGAAGTGAGTAGTTTGAAAAAATGCCTTGAAGAAATGTGGTCTCATGGTGATGGAATGCCATTACATCACCATGAGACCACATTTCCTTGAGGCATTTTTTCAAACAGCTCACTGCCTTTTCTATGCTACCACATTTTCCATACATGTCTACCAAAGCATTTAATTAATCTACTCACTTCCTTGCTATTATGGCCAAAATCCTAAATTAGGTGCTTTCCAACAAACTATGGATGCTTGGAAAAAATCTATCAAAGCATAATAGTAAGCAATCACATAGACAAGGCAGTGAGTATTTTGAAAAAATTCCTCAAAGAAATGTGGTCTAATGGTGATGGAATGCCATTCCATCACCATGAGACCACATTTATTTGAGGTATTTTTTTAAACAACTCACTGGATTTTCTATTCTACCCCATTTTCCATACATGTCTACCAAAGCATTTTATCAAACTACTTGAACTTCGTTGCTGCTATGGCTAAAAGCCTAAAAAAGGTTCTTTCCAACAAACTATGGATGCTTGGAAAAAATATATCAAAGCATAATAGTAAGCAATAGCATAGACAAGACAGTGAGTAGTTTGAAAAAGTTCCTTGAAGAAATGTGATCTCATGGTGATGGAATACCATTCCATCACCATGAGACCACATTTCTTAGAGGCATTTTTTCAAACAACTCACTGCCTTTTCTATGCTACCACATTTTGCATACATGTATACCAAAGCATTTTATCAAACTACTCACTTCCTTGCTGCTATGGCTAAAAGCCTGAAATAGGTGCTTTCCAACAAACTATGGATGCTTGGAAAAAATATATCAAAGCATAATAGAAAGTAATATCATAGTCAAGGTAGTGAGTAGTTTGAAAAATTTCCTTGAATAAATGTGGTCTCGTGGTGATGGAATTCCATTCTATCACCATGAGACCACATTTCTTTGAGGTATTTTTTCAAACAATTCACTGCCTAAAGAATAGAAACCAACCCTTTAGCCAAAATTCCCCTCCAAATTATTTTCAAGGTCTTCATCCTCATCCTCAATTTACCAATCCATCAAACCTTCCATCTTTTATTCCACTTGTTCATGTACCCACCCCTCCCTTTTCATGTCATGTTCACCCTCCATCTCATAACCAAGACCACACTATACCATCCACCCTGTCCTAGCATAATACCATAGAGAAGGAAATCAATTCTTTGAACAAATTGCTCAAAGAAATGTGGTCTCATGGTGATGGAATTCCATGACACATTTTTTTGTAATGGCATTCCATCACCATGAGACCACATTTCTTTGAGGAATTTTTTTTAAACAGTTCACTACCTTCTCTATTCTACCACAATTATCGTACATGTCTACCAAAGCATTTTATCAAACGGTTCACCGCCTTGCTGCTATGGATAAAATCCTAAAAAATAGGCGCTTTCAAACAAGCTATGGATAGGGAAAATAGTAAGCATGATAGCCAAAATTATATAGTTTAATAAGTACTCAAAATTATGTTCATTATCTCATACATTATAAGCCATCACGTCCATCACTATTGTAGTTTATGTGATTGAATGATTTGTTGTTTTATTTTTAGATGTTGGAAGCAAATACACCTCCACATGTTCACGGGGAAATGGAGCTTGGTTTTTCTTCTGCTATAGACTCCTCGATGCCTATCATAGAGGTATGAGGCAAATTACTAAATTTCAATTTATAGTCATTGTTATAGCT
Source organism: Sequoia sempervirens (assembly GCA_007258455.2). Lineage (NCBI taxonomy): Eukaryota > Viridiplantae > Streptophyta > Pinopsida > Cupressales > Cupressaceae > Sequoia > Sequoia sempervirens. Next base: position 4,492 of record VDFB02191619.1, read on the forward strand.
ATTAGTTAGTGAAAAAACAAACTATTATTGATTTGTAGTTTAATTTCTCTTTGGATGATTTCTATAGGGCTTTATCATGCCACAACATGGGCATTCAAATATTTCCCTTGAGGAGAGAGATCGTCTACTGGTGGTAAGTGATTATTTTGTTAAATATATCATTTTTTATAATGTAATTTCTATATATTAATGTCTTTACTTGTTATTTTAACAGATATAGTTTGACTAGGAACTAAACCCTGGGAGGAGCACTAGGAGCACTCCTCAACCTCAAAACAAATGAGTGACAAAATTATTGTCATTCGACTGAGAAGCAAAGGGCATGAATTTATTTCGAGAGCATGGAGAGCAATGACTTTTGATTCTAGAGCCCTTTCTTGTATGCCTATATGGCATTTTTGTTCATATTTTATATTGGATATATTTGACATTGTATGCCTATGTGGAATTCTCGTATACTTTAAGGCTTATGTGTATTTGAGTACTTGTGCTTCCCTTATTCACATGTATGCTTGACTTATTCATGTGTATACTTATTAATTGGTTAGCCCTAGCATTTATCATTGTTTTCCTTCATGGTTTGTCTTGAATATTTATTGATTGATGCTAAAAAAATTAATTAGTTGATGCTAAACAACTTCAATATTTCTAGGAATACTAGTAGAGTTACAAATTACAAAATTGCACAAATTGAAAATAAAAGATTAACTGTAAGTAAATGGACTGATTATTAACTTGATAAATGATTAGGAATGAGTATAATATATATATCAAGAGATGAGCCTTATACAATGGCAACTTCCTGTAGACATGCAAAATTCACATTATGCATTCGATCAGATTCGGTCAAATTAGCTCTTGCATTGGATCCATTCATCACCTTCATCCATTTAAATAATCTCATTTCCTAAGGTTATTTAAAATCAAAAAGCCATTTAAATCAAATCTTAAATCATTTTCCAAAGTCCAAAAAGTCAAATCAGTTAATCAACATTAAATCAGCATAATCTTCATCTAATCCTAATCTAAGGCTAATCACATCCCACTTGCATTATCTAGACCTAGCCACTTGCACAATAAATCAATTTTATTGATTTATTAAAACAATCATTTTCCCTCAACATGACAAGTCAAACAGGGCATTTATTGCTGTTTTTCCTTGTCCCCCTCTCAGCATTAATGGCAAAATTTGAATTCAAATTTTCCCCCTCTTGGGCACTCTTCCCAAATCTTGCATACACATCAACTAATCACATGATGACAAGTGTCCTTATCTCATTGGCAGAATCTTAATCCCACATTGGTCCCTCTTCAACAATCTTAGCATTTGAAATCTTCAAATAGAGGCTTCAACATTGAGCAAATCCTCCACAATTTCATCCAAAAAGCATATGCAAAGTTACTCTCCTTGAGAACTAATTTTGCTCATCATTTCCATCTTATCATCATCATCTAAGCTATCAATCAAGGATTGGGAAAGGGTCACTAGCACATGTGACACCAATCCAATATGGGATAGATTGGTTTCATGTTTTTCTTTATAGGATTTTATGTATCTTGTTATTAGATAGCATTTTAAAACATGTTAAATATCTCATATGGATGTTGAATGGTGCTTATTGCTTGGAAACTAATCATGTTTGTATATGTTAGTTACTAACGATTTGCAGATTTCGATGTCCACAAATGGCGCTAGAAGGAGGGCAGTCAATGACTAGAAGATCAAATCTCAAAGGAATCATTTAGTTTTCCATTGTATTAGCAACTAAATATTTCAAATGATTTGTGTTTTGAATGTCAATTTTATTTGAATTACCATGCTTTGAATGCTAAACCCGAGTTCATAACCTGATTTGTGTAGATATTATAGAAGCTGTGAGGAATCCTATAACCCGAGTTCATTTTCACTTCTGCTTTTACTTTGGGGTACCATAATCATGTGTGGGAAGGCTTTTCAGATAAAATGGAAGTTGTATATTGCAGATTTGGCAAAATAGGATCTGTTTCCATCGTATTAATAGTTTTATCATCTCAAGTACTGCATAATCTCAGGTTGGGTTATTTTAAAATTTGTGTGCAGGCGTCTTCATTATCTGACCTCTAGTTTTCTTCAAGCACTCTTGACATTTGGTCAGATAGAAAACATGCCTGGTCTAGTCGTCCACATTCTCTTTTCCTTTTGTCATTTCTGTGTATTTACCAGTATAGCTGCAACTGCAACGTTTGACAAACATATTTGTCTGTTGGATTGAATTCCATACTCTGTTCCAACGTGCCAAAGGAGAAAAATGAAAAATAAAAAAAATGGGGATCTGATCTTGAAGGAAGGTACGGTGAACCTTTTATTGTGCCTTTCTGTTACATACTATCAGGGTGGTCTTTATTGTCAACTCTATTTCTGTCATGTCTAAACTCCCCCTGCTGCGCATAACTATTTGCACATTGAATGATATATTCTGACATCTTAGCATACAAAGGCCGGTTGCATTTGCTTGAAAGTTTTCATTTATTTCGCTATTTTTGTAACACTTGCCATTCTGCATTAAAGATCCTGCAATCATCTTTTTGTGGACATCGAAATCTGCAAATCGTTAGTAACTAACATATACAAACATGATTAGTTTCCAAGCAATAAGCACCATTCAACATCCATATGAGATATTTAACATGTTTTAAAATGCTATCTAATAACAAGATACATAAAATCCTATAAAGAAAAACATGAAACCAATCTATCCCATATTGGATTGGTGTCACATGTGCTAGTGACCCTTTCCCAATCCTTGATTGATAGCTTAGATGATGATGATAAGATGGAAATGATGAGCAAAATTAGTTCTCAAGGAGAGTAACTTTGCATATGCTTTTTTGGATGAAATTGTGGAGGATTTGCTCAATGTTGAAGCCTCTATTTGAAGATTTCAAATGCTAAGATTGTTGAAGAGGGACCAATGTGGGATTAAGATTCTGCCAATGAGATAAGGACACTTGTCATCATGTGATTAGTTGATGTGTATGCAAGATTTGGGAAGAGTGCCCAAGAGGGGGAAAATTTGAATTCAAATTTTGCCATTAATGCTGAGAGGGGGACAAGGAAAAACAGCAATAAATGCCATGTTTGACTTGTCATGTTGAGGGAAAATGATTGTTTTAATAAATCAATAAAATTGATTTATTGTGCAAGTGGTAGGTCTAGATAATGCAAGTGGGATGTGATTAGCATTAGGTTAGGATTAGATTAAGTTAATGATGATTAGGCTGATTTAATGATGATTAGATGATTTGACTTTTTGGACTTAAATTGATTTATTTAAATCAGAAAATGATGGAAAATGTATGATTTGGATTTGATTTAAATAAAGTCCTGATTTATTGGATGAATGGAATATGATTATGCATGATGTAATTTTAACATGTCTACATTTTGCCCCTCTTTGAAGCAATGTACTTGTTGCGTTGGTTCAAAGAATAAACTTGCCGCAATCGAAATTAAAGAATTTCATGATTTTTCGGATGCCCCAGCGGAAAGAAGTACACCGGTACATTGCCCCCTCGAGAGATCGAGCGAAAAGATTCGATTTGAGGGTCGATCTCGCGATAAAGAGGTTCAAAATGGGTGGTTATGGATGACGATGCAAAGATGATTTCAAGATGCTTAGAATAACAAAACTATATTATTCTAAACAAATTAAATGATGATATGATATGAGATGGATGAGATGGATGATGTGATATGCTGTGATTATGCAACGGATGATTTATGATATGCTTAGACTAACAGATCTATATTATGATGATGATATGCATGTGAGATGATATGCAAAATACTGATGTTTCCTATTATTTATGATATGAATGATATGTGATATGCTGACTGTTTGTAGATGCAAGATGGATGCATGATGGATGCATGACGGATGCATGATGTTAGTGCGGGAATGAGATGATGACAAGAGGATCCAACAAGTCCATGATTGGTCGAGACTTTATTAGAGATGATGATGATGATAGATGATGATGATGATTACTTACAGAGGAATTGGGATTTTCAAAGGGATGAATTTCCTTATGTTTGATAACAAACGTGGTACGATGCATCAAGGTATAGGAAACTAGGAGGGCGTGGTACTTAGTGTGATGAACTTTGATTCGACAATTAGATAGGAGTATCCTTGTTTTATGACATGCGAGTACTTGCTAGGGCGTACCTAACAAAGCAAGTATTCGCCAAGTTATTTTACAAGAACGTCCAACAAGCACAGCAAACAAAAGATAATGATCGTTGCCCCATTCCTATTTCTCTAAATCCTCTGTTCGGATATCATCGAGAGGTCCTTGGAAGTAGCTCTTTTGTTATATCAGTATTTCCAATACAAGCTGCTATTCTCAACAAATTGTTTCTGTATCTGCGTTTTGACTGAGTTATTCCTTATACTTTAGAAGAAGTGCTTTTAGTGGATCAGAATCATTTAGAATTTGATCAGCAGTGCCTAACCCTGCAGCCGATGCCCACAAGAAAGCAATTTTCTATCATCAGATTCACATTTCTTTAAGAGTAGCTCAGCCAGTTCTTTAAAAGTCACATTCTAAGCAGAGGAAACAGCAAATAATGCACAAAGAGAAATCTTGTTCCCCACTTTGTTGAGCAAAGAGAAAGTCTAAGAGGGGGGCGAAAACATCCCTGACCAAGCACATCCAGCTGTCATGGCATTCCATGAGACCATGTATTCGAAACATTCTGTCAACCAGTTCACATGCCTTGTCTGCGCTTTACATTGCCCCGTACCTTTGCTTTTGTTTTTGAATCTCTGATTTAATTGTTTCCCAAGGCGTTCGTTGAGAGCGGTAGAGAAAGCGAGCTTATCCATTCTCCATTAATTGGGATGAGAGTATATTCAAAGAATCTACCCTTCCCCTGCGCGGGAGAAATAGATTGGTAAAGGAAGTGATAAGACACATGTTGACTGAATGCCAGAAAATAGATGGAAATGCCAAGCGCATCATGATCCCTTTCTCTTTCTTTATCATTAAGCAGAACAGTCCAGGAATGCAGTGTTTATGGCGATTTAATGCATAACTTTACCATGTCAGTTACTGTTGACTTAGCACCATCAGAATTGGCTGCGCATTGAATTCCAGGGTCTATTCTCTTGGCAGGTTTGGCAATCATAGCTGCAGATTACATCAGACGGAAAGCTTTTTTACTTCCTGATAAATGCGCGCCACCTCTCACTGATTTACAACTTGATTAGAGAAGTGATTGACTGTAGGAACATTTAATGATAATCTTGTGGTATTTAAGAGCAAGGCTGCAAATTGAATGAGACACTAGATCAACAGAAGTTGCATGATCCCCGAAGTTGGTAGCTGGTTTATTATGACTGTTTAAATCATTCTAGTTAGTCTATTGTTGGTAATATGTTGATCTTCTTTCAAAGAATAGCTTGAATGATTAAAGAAGACGAGGAGTCTTTTTCTTTACTAATTGCTTACCTTTTGAATAAGACTTTCCTTGAATTTATTAAAATCAAGGCCCTTATTAATGTGTGATTATGTGAAATCATTTAAGTTAATTGAATAATTTAGTCTCACATTACTTTATTTTCCATCTTGTAGGTACAAAAACAAACGAAGGTACAAGCGAAGGTACAAACGAACAAAGGCGAAAAGATGCAAAGCAAAAGAGGAGGAGGATTCTTGTTTGAAAACACAATGTGTTTTTTAACACTTTGATTTTTTTGATCAATACAACTTCACGAAAGGAGGGAAATGTTTTTTTGAAATCACAATGTGTTTTTTAACACTTTAAGTGTTTGATCAACACTTCACGAAATTGTTTTCCTTTTCGTTTTAGAACATTAGTTTTCAATTGGGGCTAAAACGAACAATTTCATTTTCATTGCAAAGGGCTTAAAACGAACCTTAGAACAAACCTACTAGATTTCGTTTTGGTTTAAAATTGAACAAGGCAAACTTCACATTTGATTTTGGTGCTTAAAATGAAGTCATAATTGCTTTGAGGCTAAAACGAACAAGTGCTTGATTGTGTTATTTTGTCTTTTGAGTGCGTATCCTCTCCCCTTGCGCTTCGTGCGATCTAGGGTGCAAGAGAAACACTCAAAATACATTTTATTGCTTTAAAACACTTCATTTTGGGTTTAAAAATTGAACATCTTGTGCGAGTGTGAGTAGGGGCATTTTAGCGTACATTCTCTTTCTTTGTGCCATCAAAGATCGATCGAGTTACGGATTGTGTCTTTGCTCGCTTTTGTTTATCTTAGAGGGCCTGCCTTGGGGAAAAAGTACTCACCCAAGGGACGACTCAACCGGTAACACTCTAAAGCCAAGAGTATTTCCAGCTGGGATATAAATGAGGGTTTTGGTTAAACACCATAATCACATGGTTGGCTCCGACAAGATGGATCTGAAAGGGGACTCTTGCCGTATGGGTCAATCTCCACGAACGGAAAGTCCTTACTAGAACCCATGTGTATTTAGAATTTGCCAAAATCAGCAATGTTTGTTGTTGGTGCAAAAGGCGATTACCGTTGAAGCCGCCCCCACAAATTCTGGCTTTTAGTAGAGATGGAAAGCATGCCATGGGAGTTTCATGGGTGTTGATGTAGCTGCCCGTATAAGTGAGTGCGTGGGGGATCCGATGGGGTCAAGCATCTAACCATCCGCTAAAGTAAGAAATAGGCTGAACTTGTCAAGTGGGGACTCAACAAACATTGTCCTATCACATCCATAGGGCTTACATAAGTATTCTTTATTTTGAAAACCACCGGTGGGTATTAGAAAACATTTTGCAAACAAACACTTAAAACATGATCATGCAAATTTCAAACCCCTTTTGATAGAGCAAATACCTTTTGACAAATTTAAGTGTTGTTGCCTTCCCTTGGGATTATGTCCTTAGAGGTTTCTCATCACTTGAATTTATATCGTCATTTGCTCTAACTAGGGTTAACCTAGGAAATCCCTTTTGCCTCAATTTCTTGGAACTCCCACACAACACTTTGTGGGAAGAAAAGGAATTTTGACATAGGACATCTTTAGTTTGAGACATAATCAAGAAAGTGTATTTGGTAAAAAGAAGTCATTAAAAGCAAAGATAACAAATTGGACCCCACACATGTGCTTGATATCTTTTGGTCATATTGGTCTTTTGATTGCTCTTAGAGAAAAGTGTGTTCTTCAATACCTTGGCCTAGTAAACAAAGTATATCTAAGTCTCTTAGGATCAAAATCAAACACTCCATCCATCTCAAACATTTATCAACATCATCCCACCAAAACAACTTTAGATCTTTGCAAACATCATTCTAGACTTGGGTACATCCTTAAACAAAGTCAATTGTTTAATTAGGTGTGTGGGAATGCATCATTTCTCATACATCTAATTGAATTAGCAAACCTTTTGAACAAGTTCATCCTAAAGATAACATCCAACATCTTAGGGTTTACAAGTTCATCATCCACATCAAACAATCAAAATCAAAATCCCTAAGTCTAGCATTGATTCAAAGTTCCTAAGCGTTCATCACTCATATCATCCACCTT
>VDFB02191621.1:0-46153 GCA_007258455.2 Sequoia sempervirens
TTGACTTAAAACTGCTCCTATACCAAAATCAGATGCATCAGCATGTATGTGAAAAGGAAGGTTCCATTTTGGACCTTGAAGAACAGGGGTTTTAGTAAGCAAGTCCTTTAGCTGCAGGAAGGATTTTTTGCAGGCCTCGGTCCACTCAAATTGGGAATCTTTTGTTAACAAAGCATAAAGTGGATTGACAATTTTACTAAAGTCTTTTATAAGCCTTCTATAATACCCTGCATGACCAAGAAAACTTCTAACATCTTTTTGTTTTGCAGGAGTTTGTAAATTCTGAATAACTTCAATTTTAGCAGGGTCAACCTGAATTCCTTTCTTTGAAATATGATGACCTAAAACAATACCTTCTTCCATCATTAGAAAGCACTTTTCACTGTTTAGAGACAAATTTTTCTCTCTACACCTTTTTAATACTTTTCTAAATTCACCAGTGCTTCTTCAAATGTGACTCCATATGTAGTGAAATCATCCATATAAATCTCCATACATTCATGAGATATATCAGCAAATATACTAATTACTGCTCTCTGAAATGTTGTTGGTGCATTGTATAAGCCAAAAGGCAAGACCGAATAAGCAAATGTCCCCCATGGACAGGTAAAAGTGGTCTTGTCTTGATCTTCAGGGGAAATTTTTATTTGATTATACCCACTGTAACCATCTAAGAATGAAAAATATCTTTTACCAGACAGTGAATCTAGTACTTGGTCTACAAAAGGTAATGAAAATTGATCTTTTAGTGGCATTGTTCAACTCTCTAAGTAATCTACACATACTTCCATTTTCCTCCTTTCTTGGGGACAATGACTAATGGAGAAACCCATTGGCTATCAGAGATTGGGTAAATAAAGCCAGCATCAAGCTACTTTTGAAGTTCATTTTTCACTATTTCTCTAAGTGCTAGATTTACTCTTCTTTGAGGTTGTCTAACTGGTAAACAATCTTTTTTGATATATATCCTATGAGTACAAACTCAAGGATCTATTCCTTGCATGTCCCCTATATTCTTGATTTCTTTTCCCTCACGCCCGCCACTTCCCACAACCGACAACTTGCTACACATTCTCAAACAATGATCTGGAGACAATTTTATCTGCTTAATGAGATTACTCATAGAATCAACAGGTAATGTTTGTACCTCTTGTGGAAGCAAGTTATGAAAAATTGTCAGAAGTTTAGGCAATGAACTCTCAGAATCTAGCTGCTGCAGGAAACATTGATGCTGACTGTCACTTGGATCAGATAAACTATCTGCATCAAGATTGAATTGCAGAATTTGAAAAAGTAAAGCATCTTCACTTTGAAGTTGAGAGAATGGATCATTTTGGAGCATCATTAATTGAGCCAAAGAATTGGCTTCTTCTGTTTCTTCTCCCACATCTGGCCAAACAGGTTGGGACAAATCTGCTTGAGGTTTAGCAGGCGGATACAAAGCCAATTTATTTGTGGACTGCCCATCAGAAATGGTCATATCTCCAGAATGACATCCTATAAAAGCATCAGCAGTTGCTAACCATGGCCTACCAAGAATAACTGGATACCCTCCTAAAGTTTCCTTAACTGATAATATTGTGAAATCAGCAGGATACTCCCAAGATTCAAGAGTGACAATTACATCTTCTATCATCCCATCGGGTTTGACTGTGGAGCTGTCTGCAAGCTGGAGAACTGTCAGTGTAGACCTAATGTTTGAAATATTCAAGGAGTCCATAGTATGCTTTGTCATCACATTAATGGCAACTCCTAAATCAATCAAAACATTTTTTACAACTTGGCCATTTATATGTATCTGTACTACAGGGCTTCCAGGGTCAAGATACTTTGGAATGACTACATTTCTCAACATTATATCAGCCAATTTCCCTAAGATATGAATTGTTTGGGGATCCTTTTTCTTTCGTCCAGGCTTCTTCAAGCAGGCTTCTTTAATAGCTTTTCCAAAAATGGGAACATCTTTAATAGCCTGAAACAAAGGAATTTGAATTTGCACATTTTTGAGCTGATCGAGAATGTCAAAAGTGGGTTCTTCCATGAGTTTAGATTTAGTACTTTGCAACCTATGAGGAAAAGGTGGTTTATCTTGTCTCCACAAAACAGGTTTCGTAGAAACTGTATCGGGTATAGGCATGTGCTCAGTGGAAACAACAGGTGCATTAGATTCTTCAAGGGGTGAATCAGATATTTCTGTAATCAGAGGTGGTTTGGGAGCAGGTAAAATAGTTCCAGACCTCAGATGGATGTCATTAACATTTAAGGCATAAGCTTAATATTGGTTGGCTCTCGTAAATATGCCACAAAGCCGTTGAGGCTACCATCAAGTGTTTTTCTATTATTGGGATTAGGCAACGGCTGGGTAGGCATAGGTGTTTGCTTTGGAGGTCCAAGATTTGTGGTAGTTGCTGTAGGAGGCGGCATAAGGGCCTGTTGTTGTGGCTTCAGAGGCTTCAGGAACCCAGGAGACTAGTTTTTCCATTGTTGAGGACCTCTCCATTGAAGATTTTGTTGCCAATTTTCTGAAGGTGGGGTCCATTGCCCTTGTGGCTGCTGCCAACCTCCTTGAGGAGATTGCCACTGTGGGGTTTGATAATTAGGCCAACTTGGTTGAGGTGGATTCCATGGTGGTGGTGGTCCATATGCTTGTTGCCATTGGTTATTATAACCAGAATATGGATTACCAAAAGTTAAAGGGTCTTGAGGCATACCTTGCCTTTGGGCCCATGGTCTCCTTTGTGCAACAAAGAACACTTGATCATCATCACCTTCCACTAGTTTGAAATTAGTAGGCAGTTGTCTGGCTTCCAAATTAGCCACCATCTTGCATCTACAATCACGCTTCTTTTGTCTACAGTATGGATAGAACTTTGCCAAAACTACCTCAGCTTCTGCATGTTTCTTCCGAGCTTGCATAGTGTCCAATTGTGTAGCCATATTATTAATGATGTCCTGCTTGAAATCAGATAGCAGATTTGTGATCTCCATCCCAGAAACCCACCGTATTAGACCTCCCTATCGGGGTTACATGATGATTCCTCAACCTTTCTTAACTATTTCTCGAGTAGTTAAGCATTATTATCTTCCTCGATATCATCCTGCTTGATATATCACCTCCTCCTATCAGGTCCAGGGCATCGTTACAAGCATCACCGATTCCCCTTAGAAAAGTAGTTTCTGAGAGTCCTCGTTGAGAGTATGGTTTGCGTTCCTTAATCTTCCAGACTTTCATCCTCCTTCTGCTAAATTCGGAATATGTCATCACCTTTGCTGGAACTCTTACAATATTCCTTATATTTTTCAAGGAATTTCATCTGCATGGCTGCCCAACTATTTACAACGGCTCTTCCCAGACTCATGAACCATCTGAGAGCTCCCTCCTTCAAAGTGGAAGGAAATAGCTTCAGTTTATGAGCGTCAGTGTTGTAGTCATAACTGCGACAGAAGACATCAAATTCAAATAGAAAGGTTTTTGGGTCTTCTATGACCAGGCCATAAAACTTTGGAAGCAAGGAAGAGGGGATGTTTTTAAGATTGTCAGATCTTGTTGGGGAACAATGGGAAACTCAAATGCAGGAGGTGGATTATTAGGTGGATTATTTGCCATGTCTGGGTGCTGGAATAGCTGAGCAAATGGATTTTCCTCAGGTTCGTTATCAGCTGGGTCAAATGGTAGTTCAATAAACAGATTTTTGGAGGAACCTTCCCAATGCGTCTCTTCTTCTTCTATGCATGCAATATGGTGAGTAATGGCTTGAAAGATTTTGAAAATTTTTGACTAACAGACTAAACTAATGCTGAAAATGACTTTGTCAGACTCCTAGTTGGATGCCATCCCCGATAATGGTGCCAAAAATGGCTCGCCTTCACAAAAGGATATGAATATCACAGTAAAACTTTCCTGGAAATTGGACATTCCGACAGGTGACTAATATCTCTCTGTGGACGTTCATTTACTTGTCAAACCAGGGGACGTAGACTTTAAATGGCGCAACAAAATATATGCACTAGGAATTTGCTTTGGTCAAATCTTTAGCAAAAATACATACTGGAAAGAAATTCTATCTAAGCTACAGAATGGTAATCAGAATTCTTTAACTCAACTATGCTTGATTAAAATAGAAACCGTAACAACTACTTCGGTGAAGCACAAACCAAGAGCCTTATGCTGCAGGGAGCAATCCACCGGGATGGACTCTCTATCTTGTAGAGGCGATGTAAAGGCGAGTTTGTATAAAACTTCAAAGATGAAAGCTAGCGGATATCAAGAAAAGAACATCTAACTAATTAACTACAGATACTTACTAAGTGGGCCCCTTAGCAAGCATCTACTAATTACACAGATGTTGAACTTAGAACTTCATCGATCTTTATTCATGAAAACAGAATGAAATACATTGTTTTGTTGATGTGAAAACTAACAACGAACTCTGCTTCTGGTCAAACAGATTCTGTCTTTCATTATCATACTAATTCTTACATGATATCTGCTACTCTGTTTCTATCTTACCCTAAAAATCATCTATTACTCATTCTATTCATCCTCTACTCTCTCGCGCAGGAGGAGTATCTTATTTTTAAATCAGAGGAACAACTAACTAACTAACTTCATCAAATAAAGACGTGGAAGTAAAGTGTATCCCTGAATCAAGGAACAAACTTCATAAATGAATTTATGTGTTCAACCCGATTCAGAGAGAATCTAGCGCTCCACTCTTTCCAGTTGACTTATCATTAAAAATCTTTCCAAATGGTTTAGGTCAAAGAGTCTTGGCGACTTCCTCAAAGTCGTGCAGGAAATGGACTTTACTACAAGGCGAGATCAGGTTCTTGACTTCGATCATTCTTCAACAACCTACGAAAACAAAAGGTAGCAGGGCCGCAAGAAAAGGCATTCGGCACATACCGCGATATCTATTCATTAATCACACATTTTAAATCTACTTCACCATTCAAAAACTATATACGATATACCAGCCATTTTTGAGGAGTCAACAGGGCAATAAATGCAATCAAGTCAACACAATAGGCTGCAGGAATATAAAAGTGTCTTGCTACAGGATATCCCCACAAAAGGTTTCAACAAAGTTTAAGCGGTGTGAAATAAAGCAAAAATAAAGTCATTTAAAAGTTTATCATAACATCAAATTATGAGCATATTTTAGGCTCATCACTTTTCATTGCATTTTTGCATTGGATTTCTAGAAAATCTGAAGCTGAAGCTCATTGTATCAAACCTTGAACTAAAATATATAACTAAGAACTTGCAAATTGTTAAAAAATAATTTAAAAATACCTAACCAAGATCTATTTTACTTTACTAGCGAATAAGCCCCTGATCAAGTTTGATCTGAACCTTCTGGCAACTTAAAAAGAATTAAAATTCACTCTAAAATCCATAGAAAAATCTCAGAAACACCTAACCAAGACCCATTTTCCCTTACTAGTGAATGAGTCTCTACTAGCTACTGCTCTGCATTTTCAGGACATTAAAATCTCAGTTTTTAGCTTATGTTTGGTGTTATCTTTTTGTTTTAGTTTCTTGATTTGTTGTTTCATCAATTTGATTGCATTTGGCTTAAATTTCTTCATTTTAGTGCATTGTTAAAAGTTCAAAATTACATCAAAAAATTTCATTTTCAGCTTATTTCATTGTGTAATTAGTAAATTGCATTTCTTAGGCTCTGAAAATTGCATTTCATTCTAGGTTATTGCATTGTCCCTTTGCTATTCTATGGTTTACACACTGGGGTTGTAAAACTTTTATGAGCTTTACAACTTGGTGTCCTATTCACAATACTATTATAAGGCATATTTTTTAGCTTGTTTCATCCCATGGTATCTCTCTCACCATGGATCTTGGGTTTCTTAACTCTCCTTTTTATAGTGTTGACAATCAACCCTGTATGGCTCATAGTTTGCATACTTCCTTTTCCATGACTTCACCTCATATAATCAATGTGCATGATGTCATTGAAAAGCTAGTTGAACAACTAGAAAACTTACAATCCTATATCCTTAGAGAATGCATTGACATTATCTTGGTTCCTATCATACAAAATCTAAGGAAAGTGCTTAAAAATTGAAGCAAAACACAAATAATCTATAGCCTTAGTTGCTTCCTTCAGGAGTACTTGAGCAAACAAGACAATAGCAACATACATGCCACAATCAATCCTCCTACTGAAACTAAGAACAATGTTAACATGGATCATGATCATATGAAATTACCTCCCACAATGAATGTGATAACATTTATCAAAGCTAAAGCTTGTAAGGGCTTGACTAAATAACCTCTTGATATTACTCTCTCAGAAAATGACATACCTAAATTTTCACTTGATGGTCCTCTTTACATAGTTGGTTGAACCAATAATAAGCCCACTAATGGGATATTGATTGATCCCGTCTATGGAGAGAATGTGATCATAGAAGAATTTTTATATGTGCTGGAGCTATATCAAGAAACATATTATAACTCGAAAGCATGGATCAAGAAACATATTGGATTTTCTTTCCCTACAATAGGCTTGATAGATATCCCTTTAAAAGTGGGACCAAAAACATTAATAGTCTCATTCTCCATCATCCCACAATCAGAACAATTTTGTGTGAAGCTAGGCTATCCATGGCTTCGCTCCATGAATGTTGTCCCTTCGGTTGTGCATAAATATCTAAAGTTTCCATTTGGAAATTAAATATTCACTATGCATCATAGTAGATATCATCCAACCTCGGAAAACGATATTTTTTCACTATATTACTTTTATCCCGAGCCTATGGAACCTGTCAATCCTCATAAAGATTTCTTTATCAAATCATATAAAAAATTCAAGGCAAAGAAAATAGTGGAACTATCCTTTCAAAATATGCCTCAACCTATGACTCAACCAACCATTCTTGATGAGACAATGATTGAACCAAAAACACTTCTGACCATATAAGAACAACCTATAGAATAACCTCCTGCAATTTCCTACAAGAGAACACGAGATAGTACAAACAATCTCATTGTTCCTCCTAGAGTCAAACAAGTTTACAAATTCAAAGAGAAAGCAATTGAGCAACCTCTTGTCGTTTCTTCTAGTCCTCCCAAGGAAGAGAAGGAACCTATGGTTGACAAACCTACTCTTACAAAAAACCAAATTAGCAATAAACTGAAACAAAAGCAAAGTGCTAGAGAGCGTAGACGTAGACATCGTGCTATTGCTCATAGATTGCAAACTCAAGAAAACAGCCATGACATAGAAAATAAAAATGAAAACCTACCTGAAGTAATGCATGATGACTCTCAACCCTTGCCACATCATAAACAAGAACATTGCAGGGGCATTGTTATTCGACCTCCTACTACGATTAACTTAGACGATGACATTGACATTGCAAAAATTGATGAACAAGTGCATGATGAGTTGAATACATTGTTTTCTTCTTCCATAAGATTAAATGAAAAATATCCTAAAAAGAGTGTTCAACTTGGTATATTTCCTAGTTTGGCACTTGATGTTTTCCTTTTTGCTAGTTTCCCACCTTCTTTTTATACAGACTAAGATTGGGAGGTAGATGAACTGCATTAGGTTGACTCACCTGAGCCTTACTAGTCTTTTTCTTTTCCACTTTTCTTTATGTGATTGCATGTGCACAATGTGATCCCTCGTGACATTTCATTTGATGTTCCTATCTCTTTTGTGTATTCTTCTATATGTCCCTTCATTCTTCTCTATGTCGTAATCATTTTTCATTTGTCTTCTATTTTCCTTTTGGGTATAATGCAAGGTGTAGAGACATTTATGTCTCTTCCATGTTGACCCAAAATATTTGTCTTTATCTTTTCTTTGTATTGTTTTTTACTTTTGGGGATGACACAAGGGGTCGATACATTTATGTTTCTTCCATATTGACCTAAAAGTTTTTTTCTTTGTTTACACTCTCTTTGTGTCATTCTTCCAATTCTATGATTATTTTGGGAATGATGATAGTTCCATGATCTATGAAAAAATTGTAGCACAAACATACTAACCCCAAATCCATAGATCCCTTGTGTATTTTCGGGGGAAACCCTTCCTTCCTATTTCATGATGTAGCTTGCTTCAGAAGAATATGACTTGGCATAGGGTTTTCTAAGGAAAGCTCTCATGTCTTAGGATAAAAAAAAAATTGGCTACTTTAAAGAAATTGCTTACAATGATGGTTTAGCAACCACTTTAAAGTGGGGGCATACATCAACGACATCTTTTAAAAAAAATTCATGGTGTGATTTTCCTATTTCCTTGTGATGTGTCCTCTTCTTGGTGGTGTCATTGGGCTTGATTTCATCCAAGAGTGTATGATCTATTGACATGGCATGATACGAATGAGGCATCCCATGGGAAATGATATGACAATGTTGAATTTCCCTCTCTTAGAGATATTAGGAAGAATGCTCTGTAAGACAAAGACCATTACACAAACATAGAAAAATACCCCATAACAAAAAATTTACATGAAAAAAGCATTTACAAAAATCATTTTCATTGTGGTTCCTTATCAAAGTTGTCATGAGGATAAATTTGGTATGGTATGAGAGGCTATTATGATTCTCTCATTTTCCATGTCGTTGGGATAACTCACCTAGTGGATAGACTGAGGTTCCACTACCCTACAGTGATCATACACATATTTTGGGACAACTCACCTAGTGGAAATACTGAGGTTCCACTACCCCAGAGTGAGCAGCATATGTTATGGACAAACAACCCCATTATACATCATGTTGGAATGATTGTGCTTGATCCTTTGATTTTGTTTATTTTTTTGGCCTTTGATAGGTTATTATCATGTATCTTTGTTATTGTTGCATACACAAGTGTCTTGGATGTCTACTTTAGTGTGATTTTGACATGGGGTCATCCTCTCACGAAAGTAGGGGAAAAATGTAGCAATGGAGAAAGTAGCCTTTTCCTTGTTCGATTTGATAATTGAAATTAAAACTAAATTAGTGGTATCTTGGAGTAATGTTGAAATGTTTTGTACACATTCACATTGTTCTAGGACCTTTATTTGACTAAAAAATGCCTTAATTGATCCTTTGCAAAGGTGTTGTAAAGTGTTTTTACACATTTTCACACTTTTCTAGGATGTATTTGCTTAATTAAGCCTAATGGGCCCCTTTTAAATAAAAATATATACATAATGTGTACCTTGTTTAAGTGTTGTAAATTTTTTAAGGCACGTTCACACTTATCTAGGTGGTCTTAATTAATTTTGGTTAATTGGAGTTATTAACCCCCCTTTGATTCAAATTTAGGCCTTAATTTTGACACCTCCCAAAGATCTATCATTGCATTCATAATTTAATTAACAAATTATTTCATTTGGAAAAATTTGGTCCTAGTAAGTTGAGCCAAGATCCATTTTCCCTTGATGGTGAATGGGTTCTCCCTTAACATGACCCCCCTTTCTCAACTGATCTGGAATGGGTTTTTAACCCTCTTTCAATCCCTCAGGGTTAGGTCCCAGTAAAATCAGCCAGGATCCATTCATCCAAAGTGGCGAATGGGTCCTCCCTTAATGAGACCCCCCTTTTTGAATTTTATTCTGGTGGGAATTTAATAATGCTTCTTTCCAAATTTGGTGTCGACCTTAATTCTTTGAATTTTGGGGTTAATCTCCCAATTTAGTATAAATAAGGTGTTAATTCACATTTTTTCTCCTAGAAATTCATCCTAACACAATCTAGCAATCATTCAAGCATTGAAGCGATCAAGCATTAGAGAATTTCAAAGGAATTCACAAGGCATTAGAAGGAATATTTCAAGTGTTTATTGTAGCAATTCAAGATTATATCATAATTTCAAGGGTTTGATGTGTGCATTCATGTTGTTGAGCTAAGAGGTGGATATAGTATTGAAGATCTACATGCAACTATTGTTCAAAAAACATTCAAGGAACCTAGATCTGCATTCTTCATGGCCACTACATGTTAGTTTGCAGATTTTTTTCACAATACATCATCCATGGTGACATCATTTGCATATTTCATGTTTCATGCTTCATTTCCTTCATTTCATCATTTGGTTTAATTACCTACAAGGGGTATGATTGAGGAAAACCCCTATTCACTAATAAAACAACAATTTTTTCTGCCCTTGAGTCTATCAATATAGATTTACACATTGAGGATCAATTTGAGCAAGATTGTCAAAGTTGCAAATTTGGTAAAGTTTTCATTAAAAGTGCAAGATCATGGAAAGAGCTCTACAAAATTAACTATATACTTCCAGATCTTGATAATAGGGAGTTCAAGATTACAATCATCAAGGATCAGGACCTTGAAATCAGATTTTTGAAACCCTAAAAGGGTACATTCACCACTGAAGGCGAATGAGTCCTCTATAGCTCAAAAACAACAACTTTTATGCTCTAAAAACATCCCACGTAGTTGTTGTAACAGATAGGTTGCATTTCTAATTGTTATTGGCATCTTATTTTGCATAATTTTAGGTGTTTATGGTCTTAGAAAAATTAGTGGTCCATCACTTTGTTGATTCATTTTTTTGGACCCTATTTTCACCCTATACACATTGATAAGCAAGTAAAACCAATCATTGATAACTCCCTTACTTGTGATGAAGTCATTTTAGATTAACCAACCATTGAATATCATGAACCTCTAGTTTGTATCTCTCCTAAAATATCTCCTACTAGGGAAGATATCATGGTGGAAGAAAATGAGAATATTCACAAAAGTCTTTCAAAAAATAGTGATGAGGCTTCCTTAGATGAAGTTGATGAACTGACATTAGACTCCCCTTCACTAAGAAATCATGAAATAAGGATAAGTGTGTTGAGGTTATGAATATTAGAACTCCCTTGAGTCCTCTAATTATTATACCTCCCACAAACCCTTTAATTATTAGGCCACCTAAGCCCCAAATTATCATTTATCCACCCTCACAACAACCTCAAGTTGAAAAAAACCTATGCTTATCTTAGAACCACCTAAAAGGCAACTTGATAATGATAATGTTTTGCAAAAACTAAGTTACAATACGGTTTCTCATACATGTATAACACTAGGAACAACCCACACCCAAGACAACCAACTCCAACATCCCTCCCATTGCCTCAACCTATCTTGCCTAGTGCTCCTCATTTTCCGTCACATAGTGGAAAGGAGTATTATCTTGTTGAACAACATAAAAATAATCCTACTAAGATATCCTTATGAGACCTTATTCAAGCCTCACCTAGTTATCATAACATGCTTCAAAGTGCTTTACAATGAGTTCCTACCCCTCCTAACATGTAGCCAAATGATGTGGCAGCCCAAATTCAAGCTTTAACTCTGGTCAACTTAGACATTACTCTTCATCAAGATGAGTTACCTTTGTTAGAAGAGAAAAAAAAAATGAAGCTTTCATGATAATAGCTTACGTTAATCAAATTGTGATAAAGAGGAGCCTTTTTAATAGTGGTTCAAATCTTAATGTGTGTAGTGTGAGACTTTTGGAGAAGATTCATATGAATAAGAGTGAAATTATCCTTAACTCTTTATCTATTTGTGGGTTTGAAACTATAGGAAAAAAACCACTTGGAGTCATCACATTACCTATTAAACTTGGAAAGGTCCTACTACAAAATCTAGTCCATGTTATGCCTCATGATATTCCTTACAATCTTCTCCTGGGGAGACCATGGATTCATGCAATGAATGTGGCACCTTCTATCCTTCATCATAAAATGAAATATATCTATGACAACAAAGTTTACACACTCAAAGCTGATCCTAAACCTAAAAGTTGTTTGATTGTTGAGAAAGAAGGATAAAATCCTTTGAAAGCATTGATATTAACTACAAAAGTGGAAGTCACGAAGAAAAAAGAACAGGAGAAGAACATTGGTGAAGTCACTAAGTTATTGAAAGATGATTTGGGTTCCTTAGATTTTACAACAAAATTCATTGGAGTATACAAGATCATAAACAAAAATTTTAAAAAGGCGAAAGAAAAAGTGGTAATTTCAACACAAGATTCAACACAAAATTTTAAACCATCTACTTCAACCACTTCAGAAGAAGAAGCAAATTACACAACAAAATTTGAAGAAGATAATTATGAACAACCACCAAATCTAAAAGAAATGAAAAATATTTATGCAAGAGGTTATGAACTTATGAAACAACTTGGTTATAGTGGAAAAGGATGTGGTGCTAGAGAACAAGGTCTAAATTTTCCTAAAGAGCCTAACACACAAGAAGCAACTAGTGGACTTGGTTATTATCCTTCAAAAGAAACAAACATGCCTTCACTCAATACTAACACTATTAAAAAATATTCTCCTAAGCCAACTTTAACACTAGTGCATCCTAAATTGATAGAAACTAGTGGTATTGGTTATTGTCCTTCGAAAGAAATAAAAGAAACAAAGAAATCTTTTCTTAACATCAATGTCATCACACAAAATACTCCTAGGACATTTCTTAGTAATGATTGGAGTTCATTAGAATTTTACATCCTCCTTTCAAGGAGAAAACAAAATATCACAATCTAGAGAGTCTTGTGTAAGTATGACACCTTGAATTAAGCAAGAGATATCTTTGTTGCATAATAAAGGAACATCTTTTACTATTTGTAGACACTAAACAATGTCCTAAATGATATCATATACTTGAATTAGGTTTAATAACATCAATTCCACTTAAACACATCCTCTTTTCACTTAATTAATTAAATTAGCCTAGCTATTTAATTAATTGCATCATTTTCATCTATTAACCTAATTCAATTACATAGGGTTAATTCTCCCCTTTCACGCTAACATTTCATCTCATTAAATTAAATGAATCAAACTATTTAATTTAATTACCTAAGTTTTCTTATTTAATTAAATAACCCTCAGGTATTTAATTATCATTCCATCTTTCTCTCATTCATTAAATTATTTAATTTAATGAATATCACTTTTTTTTCTAAATTCCCCTAATTGCATGATTAAATCCTTGTTTAATTAACAATTATCTAATTAATCAAATTCCCCCCACTTGCAAGGGAATATTCCAAATAAATATTCCTCCTTTTCACATTCCTCCAAAAGGGGAACATTCCTCTGGAATATTCCTTCCCCTTTTGCAAAATCGAACTTTTTTTAACTTGCAAAATATCCCTTTTCGTCACCCATTAGAATATTCTCTAGATCGTTCAATCATTTGAAATAGGGAATATTCTCACTTATCTTCATATGCCTTGAGTTAACTTGTGACTTCTTGTGCAAGGTAACTTTTGACCTCTTATATAGGTCAAAAGTGTGCTTGTTTGGAAGGAATGAGAACCCTTGATTAAATCCCATCTTGTATTCTCACCTGTTGATGAGAATCCATGATCCATGCCTCCACCTTCTTTCCTTTTTGACCATTGATTAGCTTTTTCAATCTTAGACCTTCATTTTTCATTGGCTTTCCTATAAATAATTAGAGACAAATGGATCCATATTTTTTAGATAAAACTTATGATGTTGAAATCACTCACACTCACACTCATTTTTAACTCACATTTAGCATATTTTAGTTCATTTCAGTTACATAAATGGCTTAGCTTTCATTAATGGATTCCATTATGCATCCATTTAGCTAATTAGATAATTAGGGTTTGAATCTTTTTAGTTTAAATCTCATTTAGATTAGCTTAGCAATTGCATATCTGAATCACTTTAGCATAAATCATGGTAGATTTACTTTTGCATCATACTCATTTTAGCATAAATCATGTTTTCAATCACATCTCACATCCGTTTCATCAATTCTCTTCAATAGAATCGATTGGAACAAGCTCACTAATTAGCGGATTGGGAAAGGGTCATCATTCCACATCAACATGACACCACTCCCAAAATAGGATAAGTTTCAAAGGGGTTAGAGTAGGTGTTATAATTTTTTTCATAATTTAGAATGCTTTGTTGTATGGAATGTTTAGTTTAACTTCAATTCATTGATCCTATTTAAATTGAGTATTAGTGGCTTCGTTATGCTTTGATTCTTCATGGATCAAGCATAATCATCCCATACTAATATCCTTAGTCACATTCTAGCACTAGAAGCAAGGAAAACTAATCAATTTTAATCAATTTCTATCTCAAATTCCATTAGTTTTGACTTTTTTAGGATAGAGCAATTCCCAACTCAATTTTAGTGATGCACTTTGCAGGGCATCATCATATAGCGATGCTATCTTAATCTAAAATAGCAATGCCTATTAAATACACTAATGCTGATTAAAAATGGTAATGCTAATACTTTTTAGAGGTATCAAAATCTACAAATGACGGTGCTCATCCAAATAGCGATGATATTGTGCTCACTGTTTTCCCTACAAAGCAAAACCCTAGTTCAATAGAGTGACACTATCATGAATAGTGACACCCAACTCTGGTAAGAGATTTAACGATCATTTTTTCATCATGTGCTTTAATTTTCTCACTTTTTCAGCTTACTAACGTGCTTCTATCATTGTTTTGGTTGTTAGACTAACATGGTTTTGTAGGTTGGATGACATGAAGTTAAAGTGAAGAAGCATTATCATCTTAATATTTTATGATTCCAACAAGCGTTTGACACTTTGGGGAAATTATAACCCAATTTATTATGATTTTACTTTATGCTCTAGGACCTCACTAAATTTCATTTAGGTTTAAAATGAATGCTCAAACGAGACTAAAATTGAACCCTCATTTCATCATCTTTTGGGTTTAAAATTGAACAAAGAAACTTAACATTTTGTTTTGTGCATAAAATTAAGTCATCTTAGCTTTAGTTGGTAAAATGAATGAGTGTTTTATTTGCTATCATATACGTGTAGTGCATATCCAATCCCCTTGTGCTTTGTGCAATCTTGGGTGAAGAGAAACACTCCAAGTGTACTTTGTTGTTTGTGTGCACTTATAGTATGTATCCAATCCCCTTGCGCTTTGTGCGATCTTGGGTGAAGAGAAATACTCAAGTACACTTTTATGCTTTGTATCACCCTTAAGAGAGGACTTACTAGGAGACACACCCCACACTAGGAAACTCATAGGAAAGTTCTTGCAAGCATGTTTACTAGTAGGCTATATTAAAGGTTGGGAAATCATGCGAAAGAACCTTCTATCTTGAACTGTATAACATAGTGCACCTAGTACCATGCCTTAAGTGAAACTGGAATAGTAGTAAAAGCCTTAAGTGGAAAATAAGGTGTGTATACAACTGGTTGTTCTGAATTTGTTACTAAATACCAAATTGTTTAGTTACCAAAAATCCTTAATACTTGTTGGTTCAAAAATGGCCATTCTAAAGTCACCCCACATTTGTAGTATTCATTGTTGAAATAGAAAAATCCGTAGTATCTTAGGATCTTCAAGATTTTGAGATTTGGTGGTCCAGAGAAATGTTTCATGGAGGGGAGGCAGTGTCACCAACTCTCTAACTATTTGCAATGTCTTAGTATTTGGATAAATCCAAGTGGGGACTCAACAAGTATGGACATTTCAACCTAGGATTATAAATTATTGTGAGTTATTTTAATACATTGCTTGGTTCCAAAATGTTACAAACAAACATTCACTATCTTCCTCAAAATTTCAAACACTTTGGCTTAAATATGGATACCTTTTGAAATAGCCTTGATATTACTCCTTGTCCTAAGGATTTCTATCCTTAGAGATTTCTAAATATCTTCACTTATATCTCAATCCATATTTTCCAAAGACAACATATGCAATTATGGCTTCAACCTCATGATTCTCACAAAATGGACATTGTGAAAGTTATGATGTTTTGACATAAACATTTAGTTTGAAAACTTAATCAAGACAAGTGTTTGTGGTAAAATAAATTCACTTAAGCAAGATAAATTGTCAATTGAACCCCACATGAATATTTGGAGACTGATTGCTCTCGTTGAACAACCTGATCTTGAAGGTGCTACCATTCAACCAAATTTTGAACTCATTAATGGAGAACAAACCAATATCATTAGTAGTTTGAGAAGCTTCACTTTTGAAACCAAGGAAACACCTACCCAGTGGATAAACACAACAATAATCTTAGAAAAATAAGAGGAACAAGCTAATATTGAGGCTAGAAGGCCCATATACCACCACCCACATGGAAATAAATATCCTCCTTTCTTCCATAATCTTGAACTTTTTTAAATGATCTCACACAAAGTCTAGATCCCCAAAAGATCTACAGGTCCTCATTTCAAACTTAGGCATCTTAGTCCAAAATATCTAAAGAAATACCTTTTAGCACTTCACAAAACCATAACTAGGTTGGTATACAACTTCTACAAATGTGCTTCAAGGAATAATTCAAACTTGTATTCCTTCTTTTATAGGTAAAACCCTGGTATTCTTCAAAATTTAGAGGTATAACATGTTTCTCACTACCTTGGTCTTGTCAAAAAAAGGTCTAGTTTAGGTCACATTCGGTCAAACATTTCATCCACTCCTTCATCAAAATCTCATAAATCACTTCACCAAACTTTAATATTTTTTTTTAAAACACTAACACTTTTTAACTTAAATATCTATCAAATTAACCCCCAACTTAGCTACTTTGTAAGTGAAATGTATCCTTTTTCATCCGTTTGGTTGAGTTAGTTATCATCATTGAAGTAGTCTATCTTTAAGGACACAAGAATACCCTAAAGATTTCTAAGTTCATCAACATCTTTTATCCCAACAATAAAACTTCAAACTTAAGTCAAACATGTTCTCCCAAAATGTTTGCAAAGGTTACTCCCCACATCACCCATATTTTCATCCCCCATTATCACCATTGCTCCAAAAATACTTAGATCACCCCTTTTAACTAGATTGGAGTCAACTAGAGAGTTCAAACATTACAAATCTCAACACAACTGAAATGAAGAAATTGTGTGGAGGGAAATACAATATGATATGCAAACAAATGCTAAATGACCTAAAAAGATGAACAAACTGTAATGAAAAGCTATGAAAATTAGAGTGTGCACTTGGAAACTTTTTGGAGATGGAATGGAGCTCTGAAATCCTAAAAATGCTAATTTTTAAACCTGGTGGGATTCATTCACCATTCTGGGTGAATTGGTTCCAATTCTAGAAAACTGTACTGGAGCAAGTTTCAACCAAATGGGTATCAAAATCTGCAAAGATCTCTAAAAAAATAATATAGTGGGAGTCATTCACATCTCTTGGTGAATGAGTCAAGTTTGGCTTTTCTGGAAATTCAAAGTCTTGATCTACACTTCTTATTTTGCTCAATTTATACCTCCAGGTGTTCGGATCTGAAACCCTAATTTTTGGGAGTATATGTGACTTTTTGTGAAGATTTTGACCTTGCGAATATGGAGATAACTCCAAAAAATTTGAAACCTAATCTTCAATGATCTCCAAGCCTCCAAATCACCTATGTCTATAATCACACAAAGAGAGAAATATAATGTTGATTGTTAGGAAGTAGGGGTTTGCCTTGGTGAAACCCATTTTAGGTAATTAAACCAAATGATGAAATAAGATAATCAAGCATGAACGTGGAGTAATGCAATTAGAACCTTTCCCTAATGGTGGATTTTGAATTGCTGCAACAATTGAAAAATATTTCCCTTGAATGCCTTATAATTGATCTTGAAAGCTATCTTAATGACAGTGTGAATACTTGAAGTGCTTAACTCTTGCTTGCTTGTCTTGATGGCATGAATGTATGATGCTTGGATGAAATGAGGATTCAAAGGCTTTATTATATAGGAAAGCCACTCAAATGACCATTAATTTTATCCCCAAGGTCAACATTAAAGAAATTTAAATTAAATGCCCACTTTTTCTCACTCAAACCTTGAAAATAGCTCAAATGGGACTCATTCGTCGTCCTGGGTTAATGAGTCCCACCTAGATGGGACTCATTTGCCTAAGGTAGTGAATGGGTTTGACAGGGACTATTTTGCTCGCTTGGATGTCAGGGAGTGGAGAAATTAAGTTTATATGTTGAATTTGTCGAGTCTTTGATCAAAATATTCCTTGGGATGCACAATATGGGGTCATAGGGTCCTATTAATGATGATATTAAGGTAATAAATGTAAGAGGGAAAAAAATCCAATGTAAAGGTGTAAATAAATACACTTTACGATACTAAATTAAGGAAAAATTGAGTCTATTTAGCTTATAAGGGCCCTAAATCCTATGTGAATGTGAAAAACACATTACAAGCCTCTCAAATTTAATGTGAAAATGTAAATAAATACATTTTACAAAACTAAATTAGGATAGAGTTAAGTTAATTTAGCATAAAACGGGCCCAAGACCTAATATGGATGTGTATAACACCTTACAACATTAGATCAAGGTTACATTAAGTCAAATTTATCTAAAATTAAGCATCTTGCACATTTTTCTACACTACATTTAGCCCCCACTTTAGTAAGAGGATGAACTTGCTTCAAACTCAAACTAAAGTAGACATTTAAGAGGGGTCCAATCATACGAATACGGATGGTCTAGGATAACAAATATGAAGGAGGTAGTCAACCCCCCAAGATCCAAGATCCTAAGTCAAACCTACATAAGCACAAAAGGAAACACACAAGGTGAATGATTTGCAGCAAAATAAGATACGCAATCATGCAAAGGAAATAACTAGAAGGAAGAGAAGTATAAATGAGAAAAAATAAAAAGGGTAGATCAAGCTTCAACTATTTTTCCAACATGATGTGGATTTGATCTAGGTTGTTTTTCCAAAAAAATTAATACTCACTCTGAGGCAACAAAACTCTTGGTTGTCCGCTAGGTGAGAATTCCAAAAGATGAGACACATACAGTCGATATGTTCTCACACATATGCGAGTGGTTATGTGGAGATTCACGCCTCGGATCGGGCTTCCCACTGAAACCATACCAAATTTATACCTCATGATAACTTTAATAAGGCGCCACAAAAAAGTGATCTACGAGCTCCACAAGGCAAGCAAAATTGTCTATGCTTGAAACTCATAGACATTGTAAATGCAAAATAGTGTAAGATTTGTTCAAAGGGATTTTCTTAGTTTGTGGAAGGTCGCTTCTTAGGGAACATTGTGCATAATGTTTCCAAGAGAGGAAAAATGCAAGGTATCATCTTAGGGAACCTTGTACTTAATGTTTCCAAGAGAGGACAAGTGCAAGGTAATATCACGCTCTTGGAGGAAGTCAAGCTCAATGACACCACCAATAAAAGGATGCATCACAAGAAGAAATAAATTTCACAATGAAACATGATGAGTGTCGATGTATGCCCCAACTTTAAAGCCATTGTTAACACCATTATTGTGAGCAAATTCTTTAAAGTAGAAGGAGAGATAGGATCTTATTCAAAAAGCCTTACGCCAAGCCATATGTTTCCAATAAGCTACATCATGAAAAAGGTACTATGTCACATGTGAGCCAACTAAAGGAATGTCATCCACATCCCAAGCTTGCTCTTATATGTTCATGAAAGGTGCTCAACTAGACAAAAGAGACGATGACAAGTGACATACGAGGAGGCTAACTAACCCCTTGATCCCACTTAGTGCAGGACAAGGGTGAGTTGAATAGGATGAAAATAAGTACCAAGTTGAGGAATTAGGTAATTAAATGCAAGGAAGAGCACCACACTCCTGAAGATGTTGAATTTTGTTACTTGGAGCCTTACATCTATTAGTGGCATCACCATGAACTCTATGATATGCACAAAATGAAGTCTTGTAATAAAATTTCTTTCATGTTCTTGTAGGGAGGGATATCAAACAATCTTGGAGGAGCTTCAACAAGATACTTTCTTGATCAAAAGTAGGGGATGTTTTGTTATTTTGTGACAAAGATATCTCTTTCTTAGTGAAGGATGTCATACTTACACAAGACTCTTTAGGTTGCGAGATTTTGTACTCTTTCTTAAAGGAAGGTGTAAAATAAGACAAATTCAAATCATTAGTGTTTTGTATGATGATATTGATATTAAGCAAAGATTTATTTGTTTGTTTCATTTCTTGCAAAGGATAAAGACCACTAGTGTCTATCAACTCAAGATGCATTACTCTTAAATTCGGTTTAGAGGAATCTTTTGTGAGAGTGTTGATGTTAAGTAAAGGCTATTTTATTTATGTCAAAGGACAATAACCAAGACCAAGAGTTGTTTCTTGCATGTTAGGATCGATGGGGACATGGATACCTTGTTCTCTAGCACCACATCATTTTCCACTATATCCAAGTTGTCTCATATGTTCGTAACCTTTTCAATAAAGCTTCTTCATCTCTATTGGATTTGGTGATTGTTTGTTGTTTAGTTCATCGAATGTTTGTCATGTAATTGTCTTTTTCTTATAAAGTGATTGAGGTGGATGCTTTTGAAGGGTCATCTAAATTTTGTGTTGATAGTATCACTTTTTCTTCTCCCTTATCTAAATTAAATTGTTTACGATCTTGTACTCTCCCATGAATGTTGGTTTGAATTCTAAGGAACCCCAATCATCTTCTAATAGCTTTGTGACTTCTTCAATGTGTTTCTCTTTGTATTTTTGTTGCAAGGATTCCACTTGTGTAGTTGGTGTTAATGTTTTTAAGGGATTTTCTTTTCTTTTCTCAAGTTGTAAGACACTATAAGGCTCATGATCAACATCAAGTGTGTACACTATGTTGTTGAAGACATCATTTTACAATGAAGAGTAGAAGTGACCCCATTCATTGCATGAATCTACGATTTTCCTAAAAGAAGGTTGTATGAAAGATTATCGAGCATGACATGAATAGGTGTTTCTAGTGTATATTTTCTAGTTGTAATAGGAAAAGTAATCACAATGAGCGGTTTCCTTCCAATATTGTCAAATCCACTAATAGATAAAGAGACTAGTTGAATTTTTTATTTATCCACAAGAAGCCTATCCAAGAGGTGTACACTACACACATTAAGGGTCGAGCCATTGTCAAGAAGGGTTCACTTTATCTCTATCCCATTGTATTGAGCTATGATTATGAAATCATCATTTTGTTTTTGCACTTCCAAAGGGTGGAGTTCACTTTGGTGGAAAACAATGTTAGCATTTATTCCTTGGATCACAGCTGCTATGTCATTTGGTTATGCATTAGAAGGGATAGGAACTTGTTGTAGGGTTGTTTGAAGCATGGTGTGATAATTAGGTGAATTTTGAATTAGGTCCCATAGGGATATCTTTGCGGGAGTATTCTTAAGTTGTTCACCAAGATCATATTCCTTTCTACAAGGAGGACCCGGTAAGATAGGGTTTCGTGGGTAGGATTGTGTGCAAGAAAACACAATGTGATATGCAAACAAATGTTAAATGACCTAAAAAGATGAACAAACTATAATGAAAATATATGAAACTGAGAGTGTCCACCTAGAAACCTACTAGAGATGAAATGCAGCTCTAAAATCTTGAGAATGTTGATATTTAAACCTAGTTGGACTCATTCACCATTTTGATCAAATCAATCCCAATTCTAGAAAACCATATTGGAGAAATTTTTGGCCAAATGGGTATCCAAATCTGCAAAGATCTCTGAAAAAATCATACAGTGGGACTCATTCACCACACTTGTTGAATGAGTCCAATTTGGCTTTTCTATAAATTCAAAGTTCTGATATGCACCTCTTAGTGTGCTCAATCTGTACCTCTAGGTGTCCAGATCCGAAACCCTGGTTTTTCAGGATTGTAAGTGAGTTTTTGTGAATATTTTAACCTTTCCAATATGGAGACAACTCGAACAAGTTTAAAACCTAATCTTCAATGATCTCCAAGCCTTCAAAGCACCTAGATCTACAATAACACAAAGAGAGAGAAAATGTTTATTGTTAGGGAGTAGGGGTTTTCCTTAGACAAACCTCTTTTAGGTAATTAAACCAAATGATGAAATAAGATAATGAAGCATGAACATGAAGTAATGAAATTAGAACCTTTCCATGATGATGGATCTTGAATTACTGCAACAATTGAAGAATCTTGTCCTTCAATGCCTTAGAATTGATCTTGAAAGCTATCTTAATGACCTTGTGAAGACATGAAGTGCTTAACTCTTGCTCAAGATTGACTTGATGGCATGAATGTATGATGCTTGTATGAAATGAGGATTTGAAGGCTCTCTTATATAGGCAAGCCACTCAAATGACTATTAATTTGATCCCCAATGCTGACATTAAATAAATTAAAATTAAAAACCCACTTTTTCTAGATCAAACCTTGAAAATAGCTCAAATGGGACTCATTCACCATCCTGGGTGAACGAGTCCCACTTGGATAAGACTCATTTTCCCAAGGTGGAAAATGGGTCCCACAAGGGCTATTTTTCCAACTAGGATGTCAAGGAGTGGAGAAATTAAGTTTATATGTTGATTTTGTCGAGTCTTTGATCAAAATATGCCTTAGGATGCACAATATAGGGTAAAAGGGGCCTATTAATGATGATATTAAGGTCATAAATGCAAGAGGGCCCAAAATCTAATGTGAAAGTGTAAATAAATGCACTCTAAAACATTAAATTAAGGAAAATTGAGTCTATTTAGCTATAAGGGCCCTTAATCCCATTTCAATATGAAAAACACATTACAAAACTAGATTAAGTATACTCAATTTACAAGCCTCCCAAATTTAATGTGAAAATGTAAATAAATACATTTTAAAACACAAAATTAGGTCAAAGTTAAGTTAATTTAGCTTAAAATAGGCCCAAGACCTAATGTGGATGTGTAAAACACCTCACAACATTAGATCAAGGTGACATTAAGTCCAATTTATCTCAAATTAAGCAAGGTGCACGTTTTTCTACACTACAACTCTCCCAAAGGTGACACAAAATTTATGGTTAAGAAAAGATCACAACACAAGAGAATAATGGAGAAAACCAAAGTCACATTTATCTCAAGCGATCCAAATCCTCTAGAATTTTATCCAAGAAGTCAAGTTACTCCGTCACAACAACCATCATCACTATCAAGACTATATGAGATAGAAGATGCCACAAACAATCTATTTGAACTTACTACGGAGGAAATTATGGAACTTCAAGCCTTTGAAAATGTAGCTCCTATCCCCTCACTGTTTGTTGCACAAAATTTGACATGAGGCTTCACAACTCCATACCTAGGGGTAAATTAAGCATACATTCCCAGTCTAGTATACAACCTTGTTAAGGAATTTGGCCATACTATTCCATTTGAAAGCAACACACTTGTGGGTACCCTTGAGACCAACCCTCCATCTCACATGACCACTTGGAAACCTACCTTTGGTGCTCCTCCTATCCCTGAAGATCCCAAATAGCCATATAAAGCTCTTGAACTTCATTACTCCACAACAACCTCCACATATCAAGGACACCCTTCTTCCTTCATACCCATGAGTACCACAAGTGTTCCCACCATCGAGCAAAGAAATGTGGACCAAGTGTCTCAAAACAACACACAAAGGCATGTCAATACCATACCATAGATTTAACCCTTAATGTAGATAGGGACATCTTTACCTAATCCTCCCACCAGCTCATCCATAAAATTGGTTTCAAAAAATTCCTCCATCCCATCCATTATCAACCCATCTCAAAATAATCCCTTGGTCATTAATACAATCATCACAAGTAATACCTTTTCTACATACCTAGCACAAGGAAATCCTCAATACATGGGACACAAACCTTTTTAATCAATTGAATCAGGGTCCTATTGTATCATTCCCATCACACAATCTAATGGAACCATCCCAATCTTTCCCCACAATCCCCTTCACTATGCAAAATCAAATGGGACCTCAAACCTACATTCCTCCACCTCAATCCACTATCTTACAAGGAATGTTGAACCAAGAAAACCCCCCACCTCTCATAACCAATCCACTACCCATTCACAACATCACCACTCAAAACCCATAACAGATGTCCCAAACACTACCCGATCTTACATTACAAGCACATGCCTTAGTATTATAGCAAGAACAACAAGCCTATCAACAAGCCATAGAAAAAAAAGAAACAAAAACAAGCAGTCCTAGTAGACCAACAATAGTAGCAACAACAATAAGCAACCTTAGCACAACAACAAAATCAATCAGAACAAGCAACCTTAACACAACAACAACATCAAGTACAACAGGTAGCCTTAGTGCAACATCAACATCAAACCCATCAAGTAGCCTTAGTAGCACAACAACAACAACAATCCCTTATGGCACAACAACAACAACAAGATCAACAACAAGCCTTATTAGCTCAACAGTATGGCCAACAATAACAACAATAACAACAAAGTTCCTATTATAACCCTCAATTGAACATCATCAATAAAAGCACATTATAAATATATACATCAATACCCCAATCACCTTCATAGAGTCTCACACCACCATCCACCCAATAGAACACCTTATCATATCAAAACTCATCCATCATACCACCATATGTTCTTCCCCGAAACACACAAGAGAATCCAACTTAATAACTTAAGGCATTGTCACAAGAAATGCAGGATCTTTGGATGGGAAAGACAAAGAAGCCCTATACATAGAACCTATATCCTAATCCATTTGACTAAAACATAGCAATGAAACGATTCCCTCTCGATTTTGAAATCCCCAAATTTGAAAAATACAAAGGGAGAGGAAGTTTTGTGGACCATGTAAAAGAGTTTAACATCATGTGTATGGATGTGGCCTACATTGATTTGTTGAATACCCAAGATACTTAGAGGGGAAGGTGAATCAGTATCTTCTTAAACTTATTGAAAAAATACCATCCAATTACTCGAATGTATATAATAGTAAAAAAGAGCAAGAGCATTAAGAGAACATAAAACAACACAACACATGAACACTAGGATTATTATGTGGAAAACCCAAAATGGGAAAAACCATAGTGAGGATTAGCTTACAATATAGTATAATTGGTTATAAGATATTACAAAGGGTGGCTCACTGCCAGTACTCACTGTCCAAAATGGGAGGCTCACCACCTACATAAGATAAAATAACAAAATGGCTTACAACCAGAATATGAACTGATAAAGTTATAGCTAACAAGTGTTGATTCAATTCCTTTGATGCTCAGTAAAATGACTTTACACACTTCATCATTTTTTCATGCTTATCTCTCTGCACACTTCTTCACATTCTCAATTCACCAACAATCTCAAAATTTTCCAATATATTTATTTGACATATTTGCAAGCATCAATTAGGTTGGCCTAATTAGGTGCAACCCTTTTTCACCAAAAAGATAACAGTCAGCTTCATGCATGCACAATATATTTTGAAAAGAAATTCAAGTGTATAGCACACAACAAAATGTCGGCATGGACCTAAGATAGGTCACACATACATCCACACCACAAGATTAATCCATTACAACATCAACTATCCATTAGTTTTCACTTTTTTAGGTTAGAGCAATGCTCAAATCAATTTCAGTGATGCACTTTGTAGGGCATCATCATATATCGATGCTATCTTAATCTAAAATAGCAATGCCTATTAAACACACTAATGTTGATTAAAAATGGTAATGCTAATAATTTTTAGAGGTATCAAATCTACAAATGACGGTGCTTGTCCAAATAGCGATGCTATTGTGCTCACTGTTTTCCCTACAAAGCAAAACCCTAGTTCACTAGAGTGACACTATCGTGAATAGTGACACCCAACTCTGGTAAGAGATTTAACGATCATTTTTTCAGCATGTACTTTAATTTTCTCACTTTTTTAGCTTACTAATGTGCTTCTATCATTGTTTTTGTTGTTAGACTAACATGGTTTTGTAGGTTGGATGACATGAAGTTAAAGTGAAGAAGCATTCTCATCTTAATATTTTATGATTCCAACAAGCATTTGACACTTTGGGGAAATTATAACCCAATTTCTTATGATTTTACTTTATGCTCTAGGACCTCACTAAATTTCATTTAGGTTTAAAATGAACACTCAAACGAGACTAAAATTGAACCCTCATTTCATCATCTTTTGGGTTTAAAATTGAACAAGGCAACTTAACATTTTGTTTGGTGCATAAAATTAAGTCATCTTAGCTTTAGTTGGTAAAATGAATGAGTGTTTTCTTTGCTATGATATACTTGTAGTGCATATCCAATCCCCTTGTGCTTTGTGCAATCTTGGGTGAAGAGAAACACTCCAAGTGTACTTTGTTGTTTGTGTGCACTTATAGTATGTATCCAATCCCCTTGCGCTTTGTGCGATCTTGGGTGAAGAGAAATACTCAAGTACACTTTTATGCTTTGTATCACCCTTAAGAGAGGACTTACTAGGAGACACACCCTACAATAGGAAACTCATAGGAAAGTTCTTGCAAGCATGTTTACCAGCAGGCTATATTAAAGGTTGGGAAATTGTGAGAAAGTACCTTCTATCTTGGACTGTATAACATAGTGCACCTAGTACCATGCCTTAAGTGAAACTAGAATAGTAGTAAGAGCCTTAAGTGGAAAAGAAGGTGTGTATACAACTGGTTGTTCTCAATTTGATACTAAAAACTGAATTGTTTAGTTACCAAAAATCCTTAATAATTGTTGGTTCAAAAATGGTCATTCTAAAGTCACCCCACATTTGTAGTATTCATTGTTGAAATAGAAAAATCCTTAGTATCTTAGGATCTTCAAGATTTTGAGATTTGGTGGTCCGGAGAAGTGCTTCATGGAGGGGAGGCAATGTCACCAACTCTCTAATTGTTTGCAATGTCTTAGTATTTGGATAAATACAAGTGGGGACTCAACAAGTATGGCCATTTCAACCTAGGATTGTAAATTATTGTGAGTTATTTTAATACATTGTTTGGTTCCAAAATGTTACAAACCAACATTCACTATCTTCCTCAAAATTTTAAACACTTTGGCTTAAATATGGATACCTTTTGAAATAGCCTTGATATTACTCCTTGTCCTAAGGATTTCTATCCTTAGATATTTCTAAATATCTTCACTTATATCTCAATCCATATTTTCCAAAGACAACATAGGCAATTATGGCTTCAACCTCATGATTCTCACAAAATGATAATTGTGAAAGTTATGATGTTTTTGACATAAACATTTAGTTTGAAAACTTAATCAAGACAAGTCTTTGTGGTAAAATAAATTTACTTAAGCAAGATAAATTGTCAATTGAACCCCACACGAATATTCGGAGACTGATTACTCCCGTTGAACAACCTGATTTTGAAGGTGCTATCATTCAACCAAATTTTGAACTCATTAATGGAGAACAAACCGATATCATTAGTAGTTTGAGAAGCTTCACTTTTGAAACCAAGGAAACACCTACCCAGTGGATAAACACAACAAAAATCTTAGAAAAAGAAGAGGAACAAGCTAATATTGAGGCTAGAAGGCCCATATTACCACCACCCACATGGCAATAAATATCCTCCTTTCTTCCATAATCTTGAACTTTTCTAAATGATCTCACACAAAGTTTGGATCCCCAAAAGGTCTACAGGTCCTCATTTCAAACTTAGGCATCTTAGTCCAAAATATCTCAAGAAATACCTTTTATAACTTCACAAAACCATAACTAGGTTGGTATACAACTTCTACAAATGTGCTTCAAGGAATAATTCAAACTTGTATTCCTTCTTTTACAGTTAAAACCCTGGTATTCTTCAAAATTTAGAGGTATAACATGTTTCTCACTACCATGGTCTTGTCAAAAAAAGGTTCAATTTAGGTCACATTGGGTCAAACATTTCATGGACGACTTCATCAAATCTCATAAATCACTTCACCAAACTTTAATTTTTTTTTGAAAACACAAACACTTTTTAACTTAAATATCTATCAAATTAACCCCTAACTTAGCTACTTTGTAAGTGAAATGTATCCTTTTTCATCCATTTGGTTGAGTTAGTTATCATCTTTGAACTAGTCTATCTTTAAGGTCATGAGTATACCCTAAAGATTTCTAGGTTCATCAACATCCTTTATCCCAACAACAAAACTTCAAACTTAAGTCAAACGTGTTGTCCCAAAATGTTTGCAAAGGTTACTCCCCACATCACCCATATATTCATCCCCCATTATCACCATTGCTCCAAAAATACTTAGATCACCCCTTTTACCTAGATTGGAGTCAACTAGAGAGTTCAAACATTACAAATCTCAACACAACTGAAATGAAGAAAATTGTGGGGAGGGAAATACAATATGATATGCAAACAAATGCTAAATGACCTAAAAAGATGAACAAACTATAATGAAAAGCTATGAAACTTAGAGTGTGCACTTGGAAACTGTTTAGAGATGGAATGGAGCTCTGAAATCCTAAAAATGCCAATTTTTGAACCTGGTGGGATTCATTCACCATTCTGGGTGAATCAATTACAATTCTAGAAAACTATACTAGAGCAAGTATCAACCAAATGGGTATCCAAATCTGCAACGATCTCTGAAAAAATAATATAGTGGGAGTCATTCACTACTCTTGGTGAATGAGTCAAGTTTGGCTTTTCTGGAAATTCAAAGTCCTGATCCACACTCCTTAGTTTGCTCAATTTATACCTCCAGGTGTTCAGATATAAAACCCTAATTTTTGGGACTATAAGTGACTTTTTGTGAAGATTTTAAACTTGCGAATATGGAGATAACTATAAAAAATTTGAAACCTAATCTTCAATGATCTCCAAGCCTTCAAATCACCTATGTCTATAATCACACAAAGAGAGAAAGAAAATGTTGATTGTTAAGAAGTAAGGGTTTGCCAGTGGTCAAACCCATTTTAGGTAATTAAACCAAATGATGAAATAAGATAATGAAGCATGAACATGGAGTAATGCAATTAGAACCTTTCCCAAATGATGGATTTTGAATTGCTGCAACAATTGAAAAATATTTCCCTTGAATGCCTTAGAATTTATCTTGAAAGCTATCTTAATGACCTTGTGAATACTTGAAGTGCTTAACTCTTGCTTGCTTGTCTTGATGGCATGAATGCATGATGCTTGGATGAAATGAGGATTCAAAGGCTTTATTATATAGGAAAGCCACTCAAATGACCATTAATTTGATCCCCAAGGCCGACATTGAAGAAATTTAAATTAAATGCCCACTTTTTCTCACTCAAACCTTGAAAATAACTCAAATGGGACTCATTCGCCATCCTGGGTGAATGAGTCCCACCTAGATGGGACTCATTTACATAAGGTAGCGAATGGGTTTGACATGAACTATTTTGCTAGCCTGGATGTCAGGGAGTGGAGAAATTAAGTTTATATGTTGAATTTGATGAGTCTTTGATCAAAATATTCCTTGGGATGCACAATATGGGGTCATAGGGTCCTATTAATGATGATATTAAGGTCATAAATGTAAGAGGGCACAAAATCCAATGTGAAGGTGTAAATAAATACACTTTATGATACTAAATTAAGGAAAAATTGAGTCTATTTAGCTCATACGGGCCCTAAATCCCATGTGAATGTGAAAAACACATTACAAGCCTCCCAAATTTAATGTGAAAATGTAAATAAATACATTTTACAAAACTAAATTAGGATAGAGTTAAGTTAATTTAGCATAAAACGGGCCCAAGACCTAATGTGGATGTGTATAGCACCTCACAACGTTAGATCAAGGTTACATTAAGTCAAATTTATCTAAAATTAAGCAACTTGCACATTTTTCTACACTATATTTAGCCCCCACTTTAGTGAGAGGATGAACTTGCTTCAAACTCAAACTAAAGTAGACATTTAAGAGGGGTCCTATCATATGAATGCAGATGGTCTAGGATAACAAATATGAAGGAGGTAGTCAACCCCCCAACATCCAAGATCCTAATTCAAACCTACATAAGCACAAAAGGAAACACACAAGGTGAATGATTTGCAGCAAAATAAGATCTTCGAGCTCCACAAGGCAAGCAAAATTGTCTATGCTTGGAACACATAGACATTGTAAATGTAAAATGTAAGATTTGTTCAAAGGGATTTGTCTTTGTTTGTGCAAGGTCTCTTCTTAGGGAACATTTTGCATAATGTTTCCAAGAGAGGAAAAATGCAAGGTCTCATCTTAGGGAACATTGTACTTAATGTTTCCAAGAGAGGACAAGTGCAAGGTAATATCACGCTCTTGGAGGAAATCAAGCTCAATGACACCACCAAGAAAAGGATGCATCACAAGAAGAAATAAATTGCATAATGAAACATGATGAGTGTCGATGTATGCCCCAACTTTAAAGCCGTTGTTAACACCATTATTGTGAGCAATTTCTTTAAAGTAGAAGAAGAGATGGGATCTTATTCGAAAAGCCTTATGCCAAGCCATATGTTTCCAATAAGCTACATCATGAAAAAGGTACTATGTCACATGTGATCCAACTAAAGGCATGTCATCCACATCCCAAGCTTGCTCTTATATGTTCATGAAAGGAGCTCAACTAGATAAAAGAGACGATGACAAGTGACATACGAGGAGGCTAACTAACCCCTTGACCCCACTTACTGCAGGACAAGGGTGAGCTGTATAGGATGAAAATAAGTACCAGGTAGAGGAATTAGGTAATTAAATGCAAGGAAGAGCACCACGCTCTTGAAGATGTTGAATTTGGTTACTTAAAGCCTTACATATGTTAGTGGCATCACCATGAACTCTATGATATGCACAAAATGAAGTCTTGTAATAAAATTTCTTTCATGTTATTGTAGGGAGGGATATCAAACAATATTGGAGGAGCTTCAACAAGATACTTTCTTGATCAAAAGTAGGGGATGTTTTGTTATTTTGTGACAAAGATATCTCTTTCTTAGTGAAGGATATCATACTTACACAAGACTCTTTAGGTTGCGAGATTTTGTACTCTTTTTTAAAGGAAGGTGTAAAATATGACAAATTTAAATCATTAGTGTTTTGTATGATGATATTGATAGTAAGCAAAGATTTATTTGTTTGTTTCATTTCTTGCAAAGGATAAAGACCACTAGTGTCTATCAACTCAAGATGCATTACTCTTAAATTCGGTTTAGAGGAATCTTTTGTGAGAGTGTTGATGTTAAGTAAAGGCTATTTTATTTATGTCAAAGTACAATAACCAAGACCAAGAGTTGTTTCTTGCGTGTTAGGATCGATGGGGACATGGATACATTGTTCTCTAGCACCACATCATTTTCCACTATATCCAAGTTGTCTCATATGTTCATAACCTTTTCCATAAAGCTTCTTCATCTCTTTTGGATTTGGTGATTGTTTGTTGTTTAGTTCATCGAATGTTTGTCATGTAATTGTCTTTTTCTTATAAAGTGATTGAGGTGGATGCTTTTGAAGGGTCATCTAAATTTTGTGTTGATAGTATCACTTTTTCTTCTCCCAAGTATCTAAATTAATTTTTTTATGATCTTGTACTCTCCCATGAATTTTGGTTTGAAGTCTAAGGAACCCCAATCATCTTCTAATAGCTTTGCGACTTCTTCAATTTTTTTCTCTTTGTATTTTTGTTGCAAGGATTCCACTTGTGTAGTTGGTGTTAATGTTTTTAAGGGATTTTATTTTCTTTTCTCAAGTTGTAAGACACTATAAGGCTCATGATCAACATCAAGTGTGTATAATATGTTGCTGAAGACATCATTTTACAATGAAGAGTAGAATTGATCCCATTCATTGCATGAATCTACGATTTTCCTAAAAGAAGGTTGTATGAAAGATTATCGAGCATGACATGAATAGGTGTTTCTAGTGTATATTTTCCAGCTGTAATAGGCAAAGTAATCACACCGAGTGGTTTCCTTCCAACATTGTCAAATCAACTAATAGATAAGGAGACCAGTTGAATTTTTTATTTATCCACACGAATCCTATCCAAGAGGTGTACACTACACACATTAAGGGTCGAGCCATTGTCAACAAGGGTTTACTTTATCCCTATCCTATTGTATTGAGCTATGATTATGAAATTATCAGTTTGTTTTTGCATTTCCAAAGGGTGGAGTTCACTTTAGTGGAAAAAAATGTTAGCATTTATTCCTTGGATCATGGCTGCTATGTCATTTGGTTGTGCATTAGAAGGGATATAAACTTGTTGTAGGGTTGTTTGAAGCATGGTGTGATAATTAGGTGAATTTTGAGTTAGGTCCCATAGGGATATCTTTGCGGGAGTATTCTTAAGTTGTTCAACAAGACCATATTCCTTTCTACGAGGAGGACCCGATAAGATAGGGTTGGGTGGGTAGGATTGTGTGGAAGAAAACACAATGTGATATGCAAAAAAATGTTAAATGACCTAAAAAGATGAACAAACTATAATGAAAATCTATGAAACTAAGAGTGTCCACCTGGAAACCTACTATAGATGGAATGGAGCTCTGAAATCTTGAGAATGTCTCAAAAACAATCACGTAAAGGCATGTCAATACCTATACCATAGGATTTAACCCTTAATGCAGATAGGGACATCTTTACCTAATCCTCCCACCAGCTCATCCATACCATTGGTTTCAAAAAATTCCTCCATCCCATCCATTATCAACCCATCTCAAAATAATCTCTTGGTCATGAATACCATCAACACAAGTAATACCTTGTCTACATACCTAGCACAAGGAAATCCTCAAGAAATGGGACACAAACCTTTTTAATCAATTGAATCAAGGTCCTAGTGTATCATTCCCATCACACAATCTAATGGAACTATCCCAATCCTTCCCCACAATCCCCTTCACTATGCAAAATCAAATGGGACCTCAAACCTACATTCCTCCACCTCAATCCACTATCTTACAAGGAATGTTTAACCAAGAAAACCCCCCACCTCTCATAACCAATCCACTACCCATTCACAACATCACCACTCAAAACCCATAATAGATGTCCCAACAACTACCCGATCCTACATTACAAGCACATGCCTTAGTATTATA
This sequence comes from Sequoia sempervirens, assembly GCA_007258455.2. NCBI lineage: Eukaryota > Viridiplantae > Streptophyta > Pinopsida > Cupressales > Cupressaceae > Sequoia > Sequoia sempervirens. The sequence goes on from VDFB02191621.1 coordinate 32,852, forward strand.
GCAAGCACAACAAGCCTATCAACAAGCCATAGAAAAAAAGAAACAAAAACAAGCAGTCCTAGTAGACCAACAATAGTAGCAGCAACAACAAGCAGCCCTATTAGCCGAACAACAACAACAAAATCAATCAGAACAAGCAACCTTAACACAACAACATCATCAAGCACAACAAGTAGCCTTAGCGCAACAAAAACATCAAACCCATCAAGTAGCCTTAGTAGCACAACAACAACAACAATAGGACCAACAACAAGCCCTTGTGGCACAACAACAACAACAAGCTTAATAGTATGGCCAACAATAACAACAAAGTTCCTATTATAACCCTCAATTGAACATCATCAATACAAACACATTAGAAATATATACATCAATACCCCAATCACCTTCATAGAGTCTCACACCACTATACACCCAATAGAACACCTTATCATATCAAAACTCATCCATCATCCCACCTTATGTTCTTCCTCGAAACACACAAGATAATCCAACTTCATATGTTAAGGCATTGTCAAGAGAAATGTAGGACCTTTGGATGGGAAAGACAAAGAAGCCCTATACGTAGAACCTATGTCCTTATCCATTTGACCGAAACATAGCAATGAAACCATTCCCTCTCGATTTTGAAATCCCCAAATTTGAAAAATACAAAGGGAGAGGAAGTGTTGTGGACCATGTCAAAGAGTTTAACATCATGTGTATGGATGTGGCCTACATTGATTTGTTGAATACCCAAGATACTGAGAGGGGAAGGTGAATCAGTATCTTCTTAAACTTATTGAGCAAATACCATCCAATTACTCCAATGTATATAATAGTAAAAACAAGCAAGAGCATTAAGAGAACATAAAACCACACAACGCATGAACACTAGGATTTTAATGTGGAAAACCTAAAATGGGAAAAACCATAGTGAGGATTAGCTCACAATATAGTATAACTGGTTATAAGATATTACAAAGGGTGGCTCACTACTATCACTCACTGTCAAAAATGGGAGGCTCACCACCTACAGAAGATACAATAACAAAATGACTTACAACCAGAATATGAACTGATAAAGTTATAGCTAACAAGTGTTGATTCAATTCCTTTGATGCTCAGTAAACTAACTTTACACACTTCATTATTTTTGCATGCTTATCTCTCTTCACACTTCTTCACATTCTCAATTCACCAACAATCTCAAAATTTTCCAATATATTTATTTGACATATCTGCAAGCATCAATTAGGTCGGCCTAATTAGGTGCAACCCTTATTCACCAAAAAGATAACAGTCAGCTTCATGCATGCACAAAATATTTTGAAAAACAATTCAAGTGTATAGCACACTACAACATGTTGGCATGGACCTAAGATAGGTCACACATACATCCACATCACAAGATTAATCCATTACAACATCAACTATTCATTAGTTTGGACAGAGATAGACCTAATAACAAAAATGAAACAACAAAGTAATGCCAACTCACGATACGAGCACCTGTGCATGTAATATTCTAAACTTATAGCCTTCCAACATCCAGAAACCATTTCCCAAAATTGCAAGCAATGATATTCATCAGTAGGGGATTGCGGACCAAAATACCAAAGGATAGTAACTGCATATCAATTCAGATACCAGTCTAGAATACTAGATCAAGCTAAAACTTAAACTTGCAGTTGCAACTTATATAACATGGTGACATCAATGACAACATAAAATTTGTATAATAAGACGTTCTTCCTTATTCTTCCAACATGGTTCATATTTAATGCACCTCTTCCCTCAAAGTTTAACAAGTCCTACCATGGATTGGTTTTCTCATCTACCTCCCAATATCAAAACTTTCGAAGAAATTACTAATAAATTCATCAATCACTTCTCATTTAATCTTGACATGGACATAAGTATAGAGGAATTTTACACTCTTAGACAAAACAAAGGAGAAAATTTTGCTAATTTCTTGCTACGGTGGAGAAAAAGAGCTAGTAGGAGCAAGTGGCCCCTTCCCGATGAACAAGAAGTGGGAATTATAATAGCAAATATAGATTTGGATGTACCCTTCCATTTGAAAATGTAGTGCATCACATCCTATGATGAGCTTGTTCCTAGAGCCCCTAACATTGAGAGAGCTCTAATCTCATAGGGGAATACCTAAGCTTACAAAGACAACCACCCATCAACCAGTCAAATGAAAAGCCTTGTTTCTAGGCTAAGAACAAAAATGTAATGACTGATGGTGTTGTAGATGCTAAGGTAGTCCGGAGTGCTCCTAGGCCAAATAACACCCAAGTTGCTAATATTCAACCAACTATGCAACAAACAACACCTCCTCAGAAAAATTAGATCAACAACATCAAATCACAACAAAGGAAGACCCCTAACAAGAATAATTATCCAAAAACAAGTACACATAGTTATTTGAACCCATTGAAACCATCATAAAAAAATTTGGTAGATTCAAATCTTATAACACTTCCCAACTTTGAAAACTACCAAGAACCACAAGAGAAACCATCTTAATACAACAAGAATGACCTTTGTGACTTTCAAAAGATTAAAGTACATAAAAAAAAAAACTACATGAGGCTCGAAAACATTATCCAAGACCTCATAGAGAATGACACCATATTTGTTGAGGTGCCAGCTGAGAATCAAGATCTTAAGATATAGAAGAACCCTATGCTAGACCATAACAAAGTGAACAATACTGAAAAAGCTAATGATTACACAAACATACACCATACCTATTCCAACGTGGCCGCTTCCCGTGATAGTTCCTAGTTTTGTCACCATTAAAGCACCTAGTGCGAAGTGTGGAGTCAACACATGATGTGGAAAAATTATTGTCCAAGGAGTCCCATCCTAATATAGGGCACAACCTACTTTACCAACATCAAATCCTAACAAGTACAATCTCCTAGATTAGCTTAAGAAGACCCCTGCACAAATTTTGATCTTATAACTCTTAAGGCTATCTCCTATGCATAGGTAAATCTTGGAGAAAGCTTTATCAGAGTCATTCACCCCCAAGGATATTGATATAGATCAATTTCAAGATATGGCAGGGCATATCACTAATCATCTTCTCACCTTCTCAGAACAAGACCTACCATCACAACCATCTCATAACTATGCTTTACAGCTTGAGGTTATCATTCATAAGAACAAGGTTAAAAGAGTCTTAGTAGATGGAGGTGTTGGATTGAGCATTTGTACCCTTCAGTTGATCAAACATCTAGGCTATTCAGAGGATACTATTGAGAAAGCAAAGAGTACCACCATCGAGGCATATGATGACCAAGAGTGGGTATCACAAGATATCATTACCTTACCCATCCAAGTGGGACCTATTATTGTAAAAACTACATGCCAATTGTTAGACCTTGATCTTTCTTATAACATCCTACTCAGCCGACCCTGGACCCATGCCTTAAAACCTATAGCTTCAACCTACCATCAATGTGTAAAGTTTCCTTTTGAGGGAAGAGAAGTTACCATCCATGGAGATCCTGAGCATTTTTAGTACTTCAATAATCTTGAGGCCAAGTTCTATAGGATACCCCAAATACCCAAGAATGACGAAGGGCCTACACCTTCTACCTCATTTTTTGATCCATCATCCTTTGCATCTACCTCAACAAGGAAAAGACCCATTGTGTAGAACATTCCTGATATCAAAGTGATCCAATATGATGGTTGTGGGAATTATAAGCTAATGAAGAACACCTTTGTCTTAGGAGAGCTCCCTATTTCTCCTCAATCTCATGGGAAACCCACATCTAGCAACAAAGAACTTGAAACTATCAAGATGATAGCTACTACCTTCACCAAGTTGGGGGATTTGAATCAAGAAGATGTTAATGAGGATGATATCTCTAAACTCCTCTATAAAGATGAACTACATGTCTGTACTCTTCCCATGGAAGATGATAACATAGGATTGCAACTAATGAAGAGCATGGGATATAACAAGAATGAGAAGCTAGGACAAAATGGTAATGGTTTACAAGAACCCATTGTTCTTGAGAAATGACTAAATAATCTTGGCCTAGGTTGTACTACTACTAAGGTCATCCTTATCAGCAAAGGTGCTTCCACTAAATGAGTTGAGGCTTCCTCTTGGTTACCTCCATCACATGATATGACCATAGATGACTTCCACCTTGATGTTGTTGACCTATTTGAAAACAACTCCATCTTCATGATATATCAATCACATCCTTTGCTCCAAGCAATCAACCAACTGAAATATACCTAGTATACCCACAACTCATTTACATGGACCAACAAGGACCACCAATTCTTGATTTATTTGAAAATGATGAAGAAATTTCAAAATTCATGGGAATCCATGACAACTTACCATGGTAAGATCACAGAGTAGGTTTTCACATAGTGCTAGATACAAAGGCATACTATAGGGAGACGATGGAGTCCTTCAATCACAAAATTGATAATGTGCAACTAAAATGAAAATATTTAAGTGAAAACCACAATGTGACACTTTTTGATCCCAAAATAGTAAAAAGAAAGGACATATCCAAGGGTGAAAACCTCTTTGAGTCACCCAAGGATGAGGGATTCAAAATCCCCCTTAGTGCAATGCATCCAAAGAAGACAACAGTGTTAGTAGAAAAGGCCACCCCAGTCAATATGGGTACTAAACAAGCACCTACGATCACTTTCTATGCTGAAACCTTACTCAATGAAGAACAAAAAATCCTAGCAGCATTCCCGAAAGAGAATAGAGCTAAATTTGCATGATCATACACATATATGCCAAGGATCAATCCCAAAGTGATGTGGATCACTTATGATTCTATCCTAAAGCCAAGCCAGTCAAGAAGAAATTAAGGAAGATGCACTCTCAAATAACACTCTTGGTGAAACTAGAGTTACAAAAGATTGTTGACATTGGATTCATTTGACCGATAGATTATCCTGAGTGGGTTTCAAACCTAGTACTAGTCTCAAAACCCACTGGGGGAATTAGAATATGCACTAATTTTAGATACCTGAAAAAAGTGTGCCCGAAGGATGATTTCCCTTTTCCAAACATCAACCTCATAGTAGACTTAACAGTTGGGCACGAAATGTTGTCACTCATGGATGGTTTTTCAGGATACAATCAAATCATGATCACTAAGGAGGATCAACATAAAATTGCATTGAATTTTCCATGGGGAACCTATTGCTAGAACATGATGCCATTCAGGTTAAAGAATGTAGGAGAAACCTATCAAAGAGTAATGAGCCTCATCTTTCATGACATGATCCACAAAAATTTGAAGATTATATGGATGATATTTTGGAAAAATCAAAGAGAAGAAATGAGCACATACAAGTCTTAAGACCCATCTTTGACAGGCTTGAAGAATACAAGGTACGACTAAACCCAAAAAATGTGTCTTTGTGGTCACATCAGGGAAAATTCTTGGATATATAGTCTCACAAAGAGGGATAGAAATTGATCCAACAAAGGTAAAATCCATCCTAGACATGGATCCAACACAAACATTGAAGCAAATTAGAGGGTTACAAGGAAGATTACAGTCCATCAAAAGGTTCATAGTGCAACTATCAGAAAAAATACACCCCTTTTCACATCTTCTTCATAAAGGGATAACTTACAAGTGGCATAAGAAGTGTGATAAATATTTCTAGTAGATCAAATACTATCTACTAACACCTCCGGTGCACATGTTGTTGATACCAAACAAACCATTGATCCTGTACATCTCAACAACATCAGCAACATTAAGTTCTCTTCTGACACAACATGATTAAAACAAAAAGGAAAGGGCTATCTACTACATCAATAAGACTTTGGTGGGCTATGAAATGAATTATTCACCCATTGAGAAAGTATGCTTAGTAGTAGTTTTTTCTTCATGAAAATTCAGATATTATATGTTGTCACATCAAATCAAACTTATTGCAAAGATTTATCCATTGAAAGACCTATTATCTAAATCAATTCTCACTGGGAGAATGGAAAAATGGGTAATGATCTTAACTAAATTTGACATAGAGTATGTGAAGAGCAAGGACATCAAAGGATAAGTGATCATAGACCAACTGGAAGAGGCACCTATTTATGCTGAGAACCCTTTGATATCTAATTTCCTTAATGAATTAGACTATGTTTCCTATCAATCTCATAAGTTAGTGGAAGATGTAATTTAATGGATCATTCACCCAACATGGATTAGGAACAACTATTATTTCCATCACCCCTCAAGGTGATTGCATTTCAAATTCATACTGACTACCATTCTCTTGTACTAACAACATTGTTGAGTATGAATCCCTAATCACAGGTCTAAGGATATCGGTTCAGTGGTAGATACAAGAGATGAAATTCTATGGAGACTCACAACTGGTTATCAACCAAGTCAATGATGGCTATAAAAATAAGGATGACAAGATCAATCCTTACAAAAGGATGGTGGAAGTTTCAAGGACCTTTTCATTAACATTACTTTTGAGTAGATTCCTAGCATGAACAATAGAGTAGTAAATGCTATGGAAACAATTGTATCATTATTAGACATACCAAACAACATCCTAAAATGTAAATTCTTGGTAGAATAACTTCTCGTATCAACTTTAAAAATACATGAATCAAAATTTTTGTGTGTCATTGTTGGTCCTGGATCTCCATGGTACCATGAAATCTTTACCTACCTAAGTAGAGGAATGCTCCCATCAAACATCACCTCTAACCTTAAGAACTTTGTCAAGAAGGCATCCTAATTCATGATCTTAGGTGATACCCTTTATTACCAAAGCATTAAAGGGACATTACTATGATGTTTTAACCAAGAGGGAGCCTTGACTACTTTAATAGAAGTAAACAATGACATATGTGGTTCCCATTTTAGTAGAATGAATTTAGCTAAGAAATTGTTGAGGATGGGATACTATTGGCCAGCCATGGAAAGAGAAGCTTATTAGTATGTGTAGAAAGGTGTCCAATTTCAAAAACATGGATATTTGATTCATGCTCAAACTCAAGAGTTGCAACCAATGATCATACCCTAAACTTTCTCGTAGTGGGGGCTTCACCTTATAGGAAAAATCACTCCAACCTCTTCTAATGGCCACAAGTTTATCATAATAGCCACTGAGTACTTTACCAATTGGTTCAAAGCCATTCATATGACCTACATAATAGGGAAGAAAATTTCCAAAGTCCTCTTGAACTACCTAATATGCCATATGGTATTTCATAAACTCTTATCTCAGACAATGAAACACCCTTCAAGAATCAAGATGTGAAAGATCTATGTCAAAAATTCAACATCCAACACCGATCTCTACCCCTTATTATCCCTAGGGAAATGGTCAAGTTGAGGCTACAAACAAGACCATTCTGAAAATATTGAAGAAAACAATCAATGAAGCTGATCGTGACTAGCATCTACAATTAAGTCCCACTCTCTAGGCCTATCAAACTAGTATTTGCATGCCAATAGGTACAACCCATTTCTCCCTATTCTATGGATCAGAAGATATCTTTCATATCGAGGTTGAGCTCCCATCATTGTGAGTGTCATTGCAGAAGTTGATTTTGATGAAGAATACAAAGTATCTCGGTTGAATGAGCTAGAATTCTTGGATGAGCATCATCTTGATGCCCTCAATCATGTGCAAGTATAGAAAAAATGACTTAAACGAAGCTATAACAAGAAGATAAAATGTCAGTCTTTCCAAGAAGGGGATGTTTTCCTAAAGCGGAATCAAAAAAATATTCCATATTAGGACAACAAAGGAAATTTTGAGCATAACTGATTAGGCCCCTTTGTCATCACAAAAAGCTATGGATCAAAAGCATACTAATTTTCAACACCAGAACCTTGTAGGAACCAACCAAAAAAATTGCATCTTAAAAAGTTTTATGCCTAGTCTTGAAAGGTATAAAATTTGAAAATTAAAAAAAAAATGATAAAAGTCCAAAACATGAGAAAAAGGATTGAAAAAGTAAGGAAAAATAATTGTCCTCTAGTGAAAACCACTTCAATGGAACCTTGGGGAAGTACCTTGGTGAAAACTTGGAAAATAGGCCCCTTGCATAAATAAAGCACCTCCATCTATTCTTCAGCTCTTTATCCTATCATTATTTACATCACCATCCATCCATCGCCTCGTTCATCATATTTGTTCCATCATCCATCTACGTCTCTATCATAGCTTGATTTCATGAAGTATCGTATCCCCTTAGTACGTACGATTTGCAATATTTCTAAGGTTAGCTTGTCCTACCAATATCAAGGTAGTCTACTGCATAAACATTGGAGACAATTTGTTATGAATCATATCGGGTTCTTTTATATATTAAGGTTATGAGAAATCACAATAAAAAAAATCTAGAAAACATCCAAATCCTATACATCGAAAATCCAAAAAAAATCATAAAATTGTAAAGGAGAAAGCTAAAACATCCAAAACACATCAAACCCCTAAAAAGGTCTAACATTGAAAAACCAAAAACAATACCCTTGTCAAACTATGAGTCTATGAGCTTGAACATAGGCAAGGCCATCATTGATGTGCCCCTAAGACACCCTAGGTAAGTCCTTTAGGATTCCATCATAATAAATTGGAAATCCATCAAATGATCATATCTTATTGTTAATAAGTCGAGTTAGTCGAACTATGTGGTCTCTACATGTATAACATAAGAAAGTCTTATCTTTGATCAGCCCCCGAGGCCACTAAGATAGGTCTTTAGGTTAGGTTTTAGTCAAAATCTCAAAAAATCCCTAAACAAATGTTCAAAAATCTTGAAAATCCCTAAACATGTGTAAAATCTTTGAAAAAATCCTAAACATTCAACTATTAGAAAGCACAAAAAACATTGGAAAGCCTTGAAAAACCCTAAACAACCTCAAATAATTGAAAACCAAAACATCACAAACTTTTGAAAAGACCAAAAATAGCCTCAAAACATTTTCAAAATACCAAAAACATTGAAATATTCCAAAAAATCCCAAAATTACCCATCCCATCTTTCTTTTACCTGCAATAAACCTGCATCCATAATAAATCACTCGTCGCCTTCAACCTTTTTCAAAACAAATAGAAAACAAGTATAGCAAGTCGTAAAGTGAGAGCTTAAGTGTTAATGTATAAAGTCTAGATCATGCGTAAATGCGTTAGTGAGTTTTATATGAATGAATTATCATAAAGCTCATCATTTTCCTATATCAAACAAGCCATCCAATCAATGTCTTAGGATGTATCCTTCCTACAATGAACATTAGTATTGAGCATCACCTTAGCTAAAGTTAAACTAGCAAAAGATATAGATAACACAGACTATTTTTCTTTGATCTTTTCTTATGATTTATCTTAATAACCCATTCTGAGGACCTCTCGACGATGTCTATCAAAATGATTTAGAGAGAAAGGAATGTGGCATTGATCATTATCTTTCATTTTCTAAGCTTGTGGATTCTCTTGTAAAATAATCTTGGCGCATACTTGCTTAGTTGTGTATAGGGAATTTACTTGGAGTACGTTGTTGACTATTGCATATGCTTTGGTCCAATATATTCAAGGTTTCCAACTTACATTCCAACAAGGTTTCTGTATTCCAAGACATGAACAAGAACTATCCTATCTATTTGCAGAGTCAAATTCCACTACACTAGATACACTGACATCCTAGTTATTAATACCTTGATGCATTGTGTCTATGTGTTATATCAAACAATAAAGAATGACAAAAAAACACAATCCCAAGATATGAGAAAATCCTCATCATGCATTCATCATCATCATCATCCTCATCACCATGCATTTCTAATCACGATCTCTAAATAAAGTCTCAGTTAATCATAGGGGTATGTGCAGGATCTTCATGGAAAAAATAGGCCCTTAAGTGGCGAAAAATTCAGAAAAATCAGAGTTAGGAAATTTGACATAAAAATTTGAATAATTTATCTATATTATTTCAAAAATATGTAACAATAGAATTTGTAGCACATCTAATGTAGTTTCTAAACTACTAGGTTTTTTTTTTAAATCTATTTGGTGAAAATTTAAAATTTCAATGCAGTAGTACTTAAATTTAGGGAAAAAATAAGAAGTAGGTGTCTGTCTGACCACCCTAACCACAATAAAATGATAATATTTTTTTATAATATTTTATATATAAGTAGAGGACTTATGTCTTGATGTAATGCATATTTTTTTATAATTTTTTTCCAAGTAAATAATTAATTATGAGTTTCTTATTACAAATTTTAAAAAATATAAAAACTCATATGTCTAACCACCTTAACTTGGTCAAAAATTTATGAAATTCACTTTTTCCTTTTTAATCCCATAGTATGTGAAGCATAGAATGTGACAGATGTTTCAGATTCAAAAAATGTGATATTGTTTGAAAGATATAGATGTTTTTCAGTTAGCCTATTAATCAGGACTTTAGTCGTAATTCAAATAGAAAATGAATAATAATTATTTATTAAATTCAAAGTAAAGTATAATTTATATTGGTGGAAAGCATAGAATCTCCTTTAAAAACCCTTTTCATTTCATCAATTTTGTGTTAAAAAAAAGTCGTCAACCACATAGCCAACACATACCCATCATATCACCACTTTTTGGCCCATCAAGAGCCTACACATCACTCATAGACTTGTTGGATCATTTGAAGCAATCATCAAAATCAATGGTCAATCATTCTCGCTTTTTTTATCTTCTGTCCCTACTAACCTAGTATCATGACAATCAACAAAAACATCATCAATGCATCCATCCTACATCCACAAATCATCAACATGCATACATCTCACATAATCATAGCATATGATAAAACATCCATCTTGCATCATCATTATCATTTAAGTTGTGAAAAATAATATAGATTTGTTATTTTAAGCATCTTAAATCATTGCATCACCTATCATAAAACATACATAAACATCAACATCTTCATTACCCATACATCCACATGCATACATCATCACATCATAAAACTGCATAAGAAAATACACAAAAGAAATGCACCCATATCATCCATCCCATAACATGTCATGAAAAAATATAGAAAAATAATATAATATTGAATCCATCAATATCATCACATCACATATCATCTCATATCATCGCATATCTCATAAGCATAAATAAAAAAATGCATCCATACATTCATAAGCATGAAATAAATTGCACACATCACATCATATTGAATATATATCATATATATATATATACATATATATAACCTATCATGGTACAATATCTGAATTAGTGTATGCATATCAATCATAAATACAATATCCATGAGGATATAAAAAAGGATCCCATGAATGTATATCTGTATAAAAGAATCGAGGAATAAATCAAAGAGTGTCTGTATAATCAAGCTAGACCTGATGACTGGTGCCCTCTCCAGCCTATCTCTTTGGCTGATTCTCTACTCTAGTGTGTGCCCCACTTTGAGAAATATATGGTTGTCTAAGTACCTATGGGACATTCTTGTGATAATGCATTATGTATTAGGATACCTCAGTCACAACCTCTCTATATAATCTCACAGACACTATCCACCCCTGAGCTACAGTTATCATCATCTCAAGCTACTGACACCATTTGACCTCTTGAGCTAACTGCATCTCAACAGTCTATATATGCTACCACTCATGGTCTCTCTCAGCTATCAAGGCCACTATCTACTATCTGGCATGATCTCTCTCAGGAGTGATTGTCAAAACTTGCTGACAGGCCTGATCCCTCTCACCTACAGTAATGGTATGAACCTACTGTTGCAACTCCTAAATATATTGTGGATGTGAAAATCTGCATATGGTTAGCATTTTAAAACCAAACTAATCATCAAAATCCCTATGAAATAACTCCACATGCTAATAATACCATCTAAGCAACAAAGATCTAAGTAGATAAATTGAAAGCATATAATGAAACATGGAGAAAATTATATCTCATAGTGGATTGGTGCTATTGTTGAAAATAGCCCTTTCCCAATCCTTGATAGATAAGCTAGTGATAATTATGGACAAGATCATTTCTCAAATGAAGAGAGTGACCTTGCATGATATTGGAGATGAAAATGCTAAGATTGTGGAGTGAATGAACAAAATCAGTTCTTAGTTTAAGAGAGTGACTTTGCATTAGCTTTGTGGTTGATTTGTTGAAGAATGATGCCTCTATTTAAATATTTTCTTGATGAGAGATTGGCCAAATGGATGAATGTGGGACAAAGATCAAGCCAATAGGAATAGGCCACTTGTCAAGTTGTGATAGGCCAAGGGATGTGCAAGATTTGGGAAATGTGCCCATGAGAGGGAATTTCAAATTCAAATCTGTGCAATAAATTTTGAGAGGGGGACAAGAAAATGAGAAAAAAATGCAATGTTGGAGGGACAAATCAACTTGTCATATTTTTCAAACTTGAGGGAATATTCCCCATAAATGCCATGTTGAGTAAAAATGATGATTTTAATAAATCAATAAATTGATTTATTTGTGCAAGTGGCATTATCTAGAGGATGCAAGTGGGTGAGATTAGCATTTAATCAGGGTTAGATTAACTTATTGATGATTAGGATGTTTGACCTCTTTGACTTGAATATTTGATTTATTTAAATCAAGAAGGATGGAAGATGCATTTGGGATTTAATTAAATAAAAGGTTTGATTTATTTAATTAAAAGGAGGGTGATGGGATCAAGTTGATTTATTTGATTTAAAGCGATGACTTTGGGAAGTTGATAAAATAAACTTTATTTATTTTCCAAATTTGGATAGATATGACCTATTCGAATGCATAGTGTAAATTTCACGTGTCTACATTTTCCCTCTTTGAAACAATGTACTTGTGCGTTAGTTCAAAGAATAAACTTGCACTTAATCAAAATTCAAAAAATTCTGATTTTTGAATGCCCGATCAAAATACAACGGTACATTCCCCCTCGGTGGCGAAAGATTCAATTTGAGGGTCGATCTCATGATAAAGAGGTTCAAAATGGATGGTCATGGATGATGATGAAAATGAGATGGATGAGATTGATGATGTGATATGTTGTGATTATGCAATGGATGATTTATGCAGATGCTTAGATTAACGGGTCTATATTATGATGATGATGTAAATGCAATGTATGTGAAATGATCGATGTTTCTTATTATGTATGATATGAATGATATGTGGTATACTAGCAGTTTTTGGATGCAGGATGGATGCATTATGGATGCATTGATGATGATGATGTTAGTGCGGAAATGAGATGATGACAAGAGGATCCAACAAGTCCATGATTGATCGAGACTTTATTAG
>VDFB02191622.1:0-18707 GCA_007258455.2 Sequoia sempervirens
TCGAATTTGAAGTAATGCTTTGAGTTTGAATGATGTGTAATGCAACGTAAGCAACAATATGATTATCATTTTTTTAAAAAGCAATAACCTAGGACAATCACATTGAAAAACAAAGACCCTTTAGGACAAATTTTAAGTGAAAAAGCGTCAAAACACAATGTAAAATGTGACAACCAATATGAGAAGAGATGATCAAGTCAAAAGGAGCTTTGATAGTAGCCAACTGAGTTAAGTATGACAAATCCAAGTATCACTGTTGCAAGGAATGGAGTAAGAGCTAAATAAAGATATAGCGACAATAAAAATGATGGAGCTAACTTGTCAAGGGCATATTCTTCAAAACCCTTATTAAACGCTTGTCATAGTTTAAGATATGCAATAAATGTTTGTGATGAATTTAACTAGCTTTTGGGGATAGCGTTGATTAGATTGGGGTCTCCTTTTACCATGAAAGTGAATATTCTTTCTTTGGCCTATCATTGCCGTTTTTAAGTTTCCTCACTTGGGTTAAATATAATAGTCAAGTGTTTATACCAAGATGATAGAAAATAATCATGAAAAGGAGAATATGATGGTGATCAATGACAAGTCGATTGGCACATTTAATGATCGAAAGAGTAAGAGGAATGCATAGTGATGAACATCATGGTACAGCTTTATGATATAAATTAAGCCACATGGTTGATGTGCTTTTTGAATCCTTGCCCATCTAAAGGAAATGGATAGTGAACATCATGTGTTACCTTGTTACTACATGAAGGAGGAGGCTCTATCTCTCCATTTGGTGTGTAAACAAAGTGGAAGTTTGCTAACTATCAAGTGAAGGCTTAAAACCCTAGTTTTTGCTCCATTTCATGTTTGAGCTTTGTACGGACAGTGGAAGGCTGGGACCTCAAGAATCTTTGAGTGTTGTCCATGTGAACCAAGAACCTTGGGAAAAGAGTGGGAAGTCCTTTTCAGATTTGTGAGTTCTAACCTGTTTTGTAGGTGAAGGAGACCTAATAGGGGCTCAAGGGCTACTAGCCTTTCAAACCCTAGCTAAAGGATTGGTGAGAGCGATGGGAAGTTGAAGTCTTGGAGGTTGTTCAAACACCTTTGGAGGATAGTTTGAAGCCTTTTAAGACTTATTAGTACCCCTGCAAGAGTTGATGGAGTGTTGAGGAAGATTGGTCTTTAGTATAGTGTAAAGGCTAAGGAAGAGTTGTGGCAATGAACCAAGGTGGACTTGGTGGTTGGAGTTTGTGATAGAAGAGGGGTTGGTCAGACAAACCGGGGGCACCTAGTCAAGAGTGAGGACCTATAGGTTAGATTGGTGAAACAAGCTTCAAGGAGGTCACCTGAGGAAGGCCTAGGCGAGGGAATCAGTGATTGATTCCTCCAACCCCTCTCCTATCAAATTGGTATCGAGCAAGCAAAAGATTTGGGATTGATCTTGTATGTAATAGGAGAAGAGTCTAGTGGTTCTAGCATCATGGTGACAAAATGCTGAGTTGGCCAAGAGGGTTGAAGGAAATGAAGCCGAAGACAATAGGGGTATTGAGAGAAAAGTTAGACCAACTTGAGCAAGCCTTTGAATGTTATCTTGAGTTTGATGGAAGAATAGCAAAAGAAGAAGAGGTTGCAAAGGAGGATAGAATCCTTGAACCTGACCCTATATTGAAGGAGGATCCCTTCTTGAAAGCATTGAAGGCTTTGAGTGGAAAAACACTTGAAGGATTACCATTGTTTAGTGGAAAGAGATGGAGGCTGATTTAGTTATGGATTGGATAGAGGAATGGAAAACCATTTTGAGTGTGATGGAGTCAACTGAAGCACACAAAGGTAAAGGTGGCTAAATCCGTACTAAGAGGTTCTACCTTAAGTTGAGGTGGAAATTCATTTTAGATAGAGAGGGAGAAGGAGGCAAAGCAACTATCTCTACTTGGAGGAATGGTTGACAAGGTGAAAAAACATACCTACCCTAAAGACTATGAAATTGATTGCATACAGAGGAAGCCGAGTTTGAGGCAAAGAGATCAGGAGATGAGTTCCTATCTTGAGGGATTTCAAAGACTTTGCATGAGGTCAATGTCACAGAAGGGATGAAAGTGTCCGAGGTGGCAGGTATCTCAATGGTTTCAAGTGGAACATTCAAGAGGAGATGGTTCTCTTAAGCCCCAAAGCAGTGCACCAATGTTATCAATTGGCATTAAAGATTGAAGAGAGAAGTAAGAGGAAGCAAGATCAGACTTCTGAGGGCAAAGGCAAAGGAAGAGATCAAAGAGGACAGCATGGTGGCTACCAAGGTAGAGGCAATGACCAAAGAAACCAAGGAGAGTCAAAACTCATAGAGGATGGAGGTGAAACATCTACAAGAGGTGGACATAACCGGGGTAGAGGACCTCAAGGAGGTTCAAATAGAGGAAGAGGAGCAGGCAGGCAGGAGCCTTTCCTTGTATGTACCTACTCTAGGCCTTTCCTTGTAAGACCTCCTTGGTGCTTTGCTTCACCAATCTAACCTATAGGTCCCTACTCATGACTAGGTGCCCCTGGTTTGTCCGACCAACCCCTCTTCTATCATTCATCAAGATCATACATTGACCTTCTTGCCCCTCCTAAAGTTTGGACCACATCAAAATTTACCTCCATAAAACTGGACATCCTTGGTCTTCATAGTTTCCCAGCCGTGATATGGTTATGCAAATGAAAATGAAGAAAAGTAATCATCTCCTTATCCATTGGTTTGGAAGAATGCATGCTTAATGTTTTGATACATGATATCAACTCTCTCTTTTTCTCTCATGGTTGAATATCAAAATCCAGTATGGTGGGCCTCCGAAGTTCTAGTCATCTTTCTTCCTCTTCCACCAAATGTTGTCTTGATCCACATGTCTGCTAGCCTAATTGGCTTTGTTTTTGAAAGCTGAAGTTTCTCTTGAGTCACCAGTGTAGCTCTCTCTACCTTTCCAAACTCTTTCATTGCTACAAATTGTCTTTGGGATTTAGTCATTTGTACCACATGGTTGATGTGCTTTGAATCCTTGCATCTAAGGGGTTTAAAACCTTGGGGGCCTTAGATGAGAAAAAGAAGTAATGTTTTTCTTTTCTTTTTATGTGAGTAGTAATTGAGATAAAGAGGACTGTATAGAAAATGAAAAAAGAAGACATAAAAATTCATGGACCATACTATATCACCTACATGCTAGCTAACAAGGACATGAATGTAGTAGATTTGGGCATGATAGGGGTGTGCAAGGGTATATTTGAGGAATGATATATAAGAATGAAGAGAAAGAATTCAATGGATCAAATTAGTGTCAAATGTTTTCCCTAAAGATCTCCCCACACCCTATTAGGGAATTTAATCATTTCTAAAGCATTTTTCCGTCCTATAGAATTTTGAGGAGCTCAATAGTTGAGAGTTCCAATGAGTGGTATAACTTCTTTCCATGCAATCATGATTAGTTAGAGGTATATAGAAACTTGATGAGCTATGCAACAAATGAAAGGGAATATAAGATTATTTTGACCTAGTCTTAAGCATCTCCAAAGCGTCTAGGAGATATTGAAGGAGTCTTGGCTGATAGATGAGATTAGAGGATAGAAATTTTTATTTTTAGTTACATTGACATCATGTAGGACATCCATTGTCTTATTCTTGGTTCACGTTGACATCACAAAAATTATATAGTATGGAGTGAATGTAGCTCTACCTTTGTCAGGTTCCATGTTAAATTTTATTATATATAGCTTGCTAGTGTAGGAATTCTAAGAAAAACAATCATGGTAGGACCATTCTTAAAGATTTCAAATAATAACCTAGTGAGCCCATATACTCTTATGACTATATATACACAAATCTAGATTAAACTTAGAATTCATTAACTTTAAGTTCTCTTTATTCTATATTACCTCGGTGAAAGTTTGATCAAATCTACTTACACTTAGAGGTGTTTCCTTGAAACCTCCAACAACACCCTGTTCAACATCCAAATCACATATTAAAATACCATTAGAAGTAAAATGCTATTAACATATGTAATCAATTTTATAATTGTTTACTAACTTTACATACCCAGCGATAGGTTATGCTGCATAAATAAGTAGTGTGGTAACACCCGAGGTCAACAACGTGACCCCTACAATTTTATTAAAATAATAAAACTAAATTAGTTAATCTTGCATTTGACAATTAAAATTTAATAAACTAAATTCAATAGACAACGTTCAATTTTACCTGACTATCAATACCATATGCATCATGTAGAATGTCAGCTGCCCTCTCCATCCCGTAGATGCATACGGATCAGGCTGCGTAGAAGTATATGGATCCTGTGTAGCACCCTCCTGAGGGCCGGTAGGGTCATATGAACAAGTGGCTCCGCAAGATCGACACACATGGCCTCGAAGGCCACCACCTGAAGACTCCCCTGGATTGCGCTGTACAATGGGGCTAGTGTGGTGGATGACACTCCAAGTCAAGGATGTGATCGCCTCCAAAGTATCTACATCAGCACTCTCCTTTGCAACTACAGGCATCACAATCTGCTCATGAAGCGGCCTAGCGAGAGGTCGTCTCCCCACGTAGATGTGGGATTGTGCACGGGCCTATCTGTGTTGACCCACACCTCTCCCACATGAAACTCGCTATATCAAATAATTTGGGTTGGTTCAATACAAACTCATGAGTATAATTTCCTAAAGAAAATATTGGGGACTTCAGGTTATTTGCGGTGGGTATCAAGACCATATACCATCTGTCATAAAAGCGGTTCTAATCTCTCACGATGAGAACAGCACCAATGGATAGGAAACCTCTTTGCATTGAGGGTGAGATTTTGATTTGTTCTAGGGTCATTGAATAGAGAGCACAAATCGCCTTTAGTAATCTTTAAATCTTTAACTTGTTTATATGATAATTTATCTGCATAATATGCCCTCGATGTTTGCCTCCTATTTTGCCATCTAGATATTTGTTGGGTAATTGCATCCACATTTTTTAACAAATCCTTCAACGAATCTGCTAGATGTATCCTTTCTATGGTTGAAGAATTTTGATCACTCAACCTACTAATAAGATCCTCAACTTCTTTTTTATTGTTTTCAATTTCACTCCTCAAATTTTCTTGAGTGCTAGGAGGGTATTGAGAGAATGGTGGGAACGAGTTGATTTTGTTGTTGAGGTTGATTTTGTTGAGGTTGATTTGGTTGAGGATTTTCCCTCCTCTTGTTGAGGATTTCCTACAAGATTAAAAAATCATTCATTTCTAAAACTAAAACAAACAAAATCAATTTAAAACAAAAATTCATTACAAGTACCAAAAACAAAACTTACCTCTTGCATCTTTTCGTCGTCGGGGTGCCATATTTGTGAAGAAAATTGAACTCAAGTTGATCAAATGTGAAGAAGTCACCTCCTCAACAACGCGAGCGCGTAGTGCAGGGTTTTTGGCCGCGGGCAGAAATGGAAATCAGTAAAAACAGAAATGAAGAATGTTCACTTTTTTTTTTGCTTTTAAAAAGCCAAAACGCGTTCGTGTTATAACGAGAACGCATTTTTTTCTCATTTTTCACTTTTGTGGCCACAAAAGTGCGACCATCTTGGTGCACTTACCCACACTACTAATTTAGAAATTGATCTTTCAATTTTGCATATTACTTCTTCCACTGCATGGTATTCCTTTCAAAATATTCTTATGTTCCTTTCCCACCATAAGCATCATATTAGCATTGAGGGGATTGTTACCCAAATTAAGGAGAATAAAGAGTCTTTATTCAATATTTTTCCATGAGGAAAATATT
The DNA here is from genome assembly GCA_007258455.2 of Sequoia sempervirens. NCBI lineage: Eukaryota > Viridiplantae > Streptophyta > Pinopsida > Cupressales > Cupressaceae > Sequoia > Sequoia sempervirens. The sequence goes on from VDFB02191622.1 coordinate 5,782, forward strand.
TCTAACAAAGAACCTTGAAAGGGTGTGATCCAATTTAGTTTGTTTTGATGTCATGCCCAACATTGTTGTGAGAATTTGCAAGTTAATAAAAGATGATCTATATCCTCTTCTTGTTGGATACATAATACATTGTTAAAGGGGGGAAATATTTATAGTTTTACCAATCTCTCATAGGTAAGGATGTGTTCATTTAATTCCAACCATGCAAATGAACCTACTTTTGGAAGAATTACAAAGTTCCAACATAATTTGTGGGGCCATTTTATTAATTTAATGTTCCCTTATTGGATGATTGATGAGTAGCCAGGCTGACTTTGTACTGACTTGGAAGGAGCCCAACTGAGCCTATTAGGATCCCTAAAAAAAATATTTACCTCTATTGTATAAGTATTGTTAGTTGAGTCTTTTGGTTTGCTGGGAAGCTACAACCAACAAATTTTTTCCATTTTACGTTTTAGAGAAGGTTATCTTCCAATTTACAATAATATTTTACTTTTAATCCAAAATGGTGCTTTTAGTATACTCTTGCTTCTTCTAAACCTTCAATTATAGACTGAGGTGGAAATCCTTTCTAGGAGTCATCCTAGAACAATGCTTTTTCCCCATTAATTATGGACTAGGTTAAATGTGTGATGATGACTTCTCTACAAGTTATTATAAATTTCCACATTTTAGAACCCTCTGGAGGTTTTTCTATTGTAAATATTCATTCAAGAATTTGGGAGTCGATATATTTTCTTTGAATGATTCTAGCCCACTTAGAAGATGGTTTCACAAAATCATTCCATGCTAGCTTGGCTCCCAATGCCAGATTCCTTTCCTCTAGATTTTGTAAACCAACTCCTCAATATTTTTTATCTTCATAGAGTTTATTCCATGAAACTAGTGGGATTTTACTCTTTTTCTTGTTGACAAGGTTCCCATGCTAGAGGAATTTTCTGATGCTTTTCTCTATATTCATTTGCACTAATTTTAGTATCTTAAGGACTGACATAACATAATTGGGAATAGATTAAATTACTACTTTGGTTAATGTGATCTTTCCTTCCATTGTTAGCCATCTTCCTTTCCAAGATGTTATCCTATTTTGAATTTGAGTCAAAATTTTATTCTAGAAATCAAGCTTGTTTTCTCCTGAAAAGAATGGGATTCCCAAATATTGACTTGGCAACTCATCATATTTAAAATAAAGAATGTATAGGATGTGTGTTGATACCATTGTGGAGGTGTTAAGAAATAATATGATTGATTATTTTCATTTATTTTTTACCCTGATACCTTGCAATAAACCTCTAAAACTTTTTTGATGTATCTTGTTTCTTGAATAGTATATTTTCCAAATAAAAGTGTATCATCTACAAATAATGAATGGGTCATGTTGATGTTTGAGTTTGAAATATCTATACCCTATCATTTACCTTGAGTTCATACCCCTACTGTTGCCCAACTCAGATATTTTTCCATTAAAATGAAAAGGAAAGGCAATAAAGGATCACCTTGTCTGACACCTTGTGAATAATTTAAAAAATAATTGGACTGCCATTTACCAAGACTAAAATACTATGATATGTATGAACTAACCCAATGACACTATTTGTGAGAAAAACTGAGTTTTTGTAGCACTTTTATGAGAAAATCCCAATTTAGTCAATTTCAGGCCTTCAACATGTCAAGTTTGATAATCATTACTAGAATTTTATCTTCCTTAATGGAGTACAAATTTTCATGAGCTATTAAAGCCCTTTCAACTATATCCTTTCTTGGAACAATACCACCTTGCTCATCCTTGATGATTCTTGGAATGATCTTAGCTAGTCTCATAGTGATTGCTTTGGAAAAGATTTTGTAGATGGTGTTACACAATGATATGGATCTAAAATTAGCAAAGGTGGAGGGGCTCTAATTTTTAGGAATTGATGCTATAAAGGTATTATACAATTCCTTTAAAATATTGTCATTTCTCCTTGATTCATTTAAAGATAACAAAATTTCTCTCCCCATAAACCCCTAACCTTTTTTATTTTTAGGAATTAGTGCTATAAAGGTATTATTCAATTCCTTTAAAATCTTTTCATTTCTCCTTGATTCCTCTAAAGATAAAAAAATTTCTCTCCCATGAACTCCCAACCTTTTTAGGAAAAAGGGGATTTTATTTCATTATGTAATTTTATATTGGGAGAAATTTGGAGAGAAAAAAAACACTCTTTTGCATGAGAATTTGATTTGTTGATTAGGAGTGCATTTGGTGGTGAAATTTGATGAGGTTGGATGCATTGGGTTAGGAATCAATAGAGGATTGTACTTGTTGATCCTTGTGAGTTCTCCTTGTTGCAAGAATGAAGGTTTTGTTATTGATGTCAACTAGTTAACTGGTCAATTGGTTGTTGTTGTCATTGATGTCATATTGGTTGTATATGTCGAGGATATTGAGAAAATTGTAATAAAGAAAGATTGTAGGTACTCAGTGTTTGTTCTGGATTTTTCTCTAGATTGTGATGCTATGCTATTGAGGATTTAAGGTATTGTTCATGATTTTTTGAAGCTACTATATCCAAATTTTTGGCTTCTAGATCATTGTATAGTGCGAGTTATGTTCACCAATTGTGAAATGTGCTTTTTTGTGTATCTAGCTAAGGTTTGGGAGAAATGTTGTTGCTCCAGATTTCTTCTTGTTTGAGTCTTATGACTTGCAGTTTTTAGGATAAGTTGAAGAAGTCATGTTAAAGTTAATTTTTTATCTAGAAATATTGGATCGTGTTAAGGTTGAGTGTGCTTAATTGACTTATGTTTTTTACACTAGTTTGGTGGACCTTGTGTTAAACACTACTTATGAAGATCATGGAAGCATGTTGAGGTGTGTTGGGACTTATTTAGGTCCTCATTTAGTGTGTTTTGGTTTCCCTCATTCTAATTCCATCATAGAATGTTCAGGCACTGACCTAATTTGAATTTGTAAACGCAAGTGGTGTGTGGCTGACTTTGGATGAGTTTCAAATTTAGAGATGACATAAATACAAGTTGAGATGTTTGAGAAAGTGGATGAATTCAAGAAATATAGATGTGAGATAGATGCAAAATAGTGTGTATGTGATGCAAGTTTAAGAAGATTGATGTGAAACCTAACTATGAGTATCTGGAGGGAGTGAGTTGAAGGTGTACTCTATCATTCAAGCATGCCTGCAAGTGTGTGAGTGAATTGAGGTGGAAATATCTATTGCATTGATATTTTTTTCTCTCTATAACAAATATCTTCTAACTTCTTTGTAATTTTGTGGTAGGGAGACCTTTGGGTGGTTAACCCTTGTTGGATAGTGAGCCTTTGTATTTAGTTTTTGATATTCTCTATATTGTGAACTAATCCTCACCATGGTTTCTCCATTATTGGGTTTTCCACATGAATATGATGTTATTGTGTGTATGGTTTTGCTTCTTTCAGTTTCTACTTTTGCACTTAATAATTAATCATATTAGTAGAGTAAAGAATTTGTGAATGATAATAGATCTAATCTCTGGTGGAAGTTCTTAAAGGTTAAAATTTATTACAATTGATTCACCCCTCCTCTTAGTTTTTTTGTTCAACAACTAGTATTAGAGCTTGGTTCCTTGGAGAAAAGCTTAACCACTTGAGGAAGGTTCAAGATGGCGAGAAAGATCACTTTTGAGTGTCCTAAGTTTGATGAGACTAATTATGCCCTATGGAAAATAAATATGGAAGGATATCTGGAGTACTATGGATTTGATGTTGAGAAAGCCTATAAGATGGCTTACATTCCTACTAATGGTTTGAGTATAGTTGATGAAATCTTAAATCTGAATATTGCTAAAGAGGTCTAGGAGGCATTGGAAAAGATTCATGTAGGAGATGAAAAGGTAAAAGAAGCAAAGTTACAAAATTTGGAGGCACAGTTTGAAATCCTACATATGTATGAAGATAAGAAAATTAAATCCCATGTATAGAGAGTGGATGAACTAGTAGGTGGAATGCGAGGACTTGGTGCTACAGTAGATGAATCCACAATTGTAAAGAAAATTCTCAAAACTCTCCCTGATGCGTACAGTGAAAAGATATCTACTATTGAGGAATTTATAGATTAAAAGAATTATATTAAATATTAGTTATTGGGTACTCTAACATCATTTGAAATGAGAAATCCTAGCTTGAGAAATGGATCCAAGACAAAAATTGCTTTCAAGGCTACAAAAGCTGAAAATATGGAATAAGAAAACCTTGATGAAGAAGAAGCTAACTTTGTAAGAAGAATGAAAAAGGGCTTTGGTAAGTAAGGTAAGTTACCTTTTAAATGCTTTATTTGTGGAGGAATCGGTCATTGTGCTTCAAGATGTCTAGAAAGAGCTAAGAAGAATAAACATAGATTAAGCAAAGAAAACAAAGGGAAGATGATTAAGAGAGAATATTATGTAAAAGAAGATGCTAGTATTTCTAATGAAGAATCTGATTATGGAGATTTTGATGACAATGAATGATTGTTCTTGGCTATAAAAGATGAACCTACTTCTACTAATACTAAAAGATAGGAAAATGAAAGTTCTATAGAGAAAGTTGAAGATACTGTAATCTCTACTCTTCATGCTAAATAGGAAAAAAACTATTGTGTTGTTGATAATGTTTGTTCACATCACATGACTGGTAATAAGACTAAGTTTGTTAAACTTGAAAATTATGATGGAGGCTTAGTTAAATTTGGACATGATACTGGTGCTAAGATTTGTGGAATAGGTTCAGGCAGTTTTGATGGCAAGCATAAGATTGGTGATGTCTACTATGTTTTAAGGGTTTAAGGAATAATCTCTTGAGTGTTGGATAGATGTATAGTCAAGGATATAATCTTGTATTTGAGGATGAGGTGAAATCAGGAAAGGATCTGGAATAGTGATTGTTGTTGGTAAGAAGTTTGAAGGGAACATTTTGTTGATGGAAATTACTTTATGTCTCAAATTAATGACAGTTGGTTATGGCATTGGAGGATGTATCATATGAATTTTGACAACTTGGCAAGGATCAATGTAGTGCAAGTTGTAAGAGATTTACTAAGGATTACAAAACTTATTACTCTTGTTTGCAAGGATTTTCAGTTTGGAAAGAAAGTGAAATTTATTTAAGTCAAAGGAACAATTTATTATCGGACTTCTAGATTTAATTCAAATAGATCTTTGTGGTCCTACAAGAGTAAGAATTTTACAAGGTGACAAGTATTTTATGATTTTGATTAATGATTACTCTGGATATACATGGATTACCTTTCTTAGAGAGAAATATAATGCACTAGATAGATTCGAGGCATTTAAGGCTATGGTAGAGAATGAAACAAATTTGAAAATAAAATGTTTGCTAAAGAAATGCAAAAATAGTTTGAGATGTCTATGTTTGGTGAGATGAATTTCTTTCATGGGTTGCAAATCAATCAAACAAAAAAGGGATTTTTATTTCACTGTCAAAGTATTTAAAAGAGATTTTTAAGAAGCTTGGAATGGATGGTTCCAAACTGGTATGCACTCCTATGACAACTGGTTGTAAATTGAGTAAAGATGATGATTCACCTTAGGCTAATCAGAGCAAGTATAGATCTATAATTGGAGGATCATTGTATTTAACTGCTACTAGACCTGCTATCATGCATGTGATTTGTCTTGTGCATAGATTTCAAGAAGACCCTAAAGAAACACATGTTGTTGTTGTTAAGAGGATATTCAGATACTTGAATGGAACTCCAAATTATGGTTTGTGGTATCCTAGGGATACTAATTTTTCACTAAGTGCTTATAGAAATGCAGATTGGGTAGGTTGTGTTGATGACAAAAAAAAGTACTAGCGATGGTGCATTCTTTCTTGGTTGCAGATTGGTGTCATGGTTAAGTAAAAAACAAGATTCATTTTCCTTATCCATTGTAGATACTGAGTATATTGCTACTACATCTTGTTGTACACAAGTTTTATGGATGAAATAGACATTGAAATATATCAGAGTAATGTTTAATGATCCCATTTCTATCTTTTGAGATAATACATGTGCAATTAACATTTCAAAGAATCCAGTGATGCACTCAAGGAAAAAGCATATATCAATAAGGTATAGATTTTTGAGAGAGAAGGTTGTGGAGAATGAAGTAAAGCTCGAGTATGTGCCTACAAAGGATTAGATTGCTAACATATTTACTATGGCTCTTCCTAAAGATAATTTTGAGTATCTGTAGGAGATGTTGGGGGTCATTACACCTCCTTTCTTGAACTAGATGCATATGGAGATGCATCAATATGGTGGATCTATGGATCTATCTTTCTTTTGGACTACTGTTTGGTAGCTACCTCTCAGGGGGAGTAGGTAGTATCTTGTGTTGTCATTGAAAATTGTTTGGGTATAATTCTAAGGGGGATTATTCATTACTGGTAAAGTCCTTAATGTCAAAGGGGAAAACAATTTTAAATATCTTTTTCCTTTTCCATTGATGTCAAAAGGAGAGAAGAGTATCATGTGAAAAAATTTATTTAGAAATAGTATCATGTGAAAAAATTTATTTGGAGAAAGTATCATGTGACAAATTTTATCTTCTAAGGGGAAATAAGTAAAATCATGAGAAAGTGTGTTAAGAGTTGTTGTGTCGTATTTGATGGATTTTCAAATCATGTTTTTCCATCAATGACAAAGAGGGATATTGTTGCAAGTATGAAGGTGTTGTCATTAATTTCAACTATTTAACTAGTCAACTGGTTGTTGTTATTGATTTCATATTGGTTGTATATGTCGAGGATATGGAAAAAATTGTAATAAAGAAAGGTTGTAGGTATGTAGTGTTTGATCTGTGGTTTTATTCAGATTGTGTTGTCATGCTAGTGAGAATATAAGGTATTCTTCATGATTGTTGGAAGCTGCTATATCTATATTTTTGGTTTCTCGATCATTTTACAGTGAGTTATGTTCACTAGTTGTGAATCGTGCTTTTATGTGTATTTGGCTGAGGTTCAGGAGAAATGTAGTTGCTCTAAATTTATTCTTATTTGAGTCTTATGAATTTTGGTTCTTAGGATAAGTTGAAGAAGTCGTGTTAAAGTTAATCTTGTTATTTGGAAAGATTGGATCATGTTAAGGTTGAGTGTGCTTAATTGACTTATGTGTTTTACACTGGTTTGGCCAACCTTTGTTGAGAAGTTGTTGAGAAGATTTGGAATTATTGTCATTGATGTCAAAACCTAGGATCCAAAAGGTTGTGCTCTGGATGGTATATATAAATGATATATCCTATGATAGTATGAATGTTAACCTTGATTTGGATATGGCAATACTCCTTTTTGGGACATCCGTGAAAGTTAGTTAATGTAAAATAATGAAGACTAATCTTTTGATGGTGGTTGTTGTGCTCAAATCTTATTCTAGGTATCCTTGCTATCTGGACATTCATGTAGCATGTTACAAGTTTTGGTATGTCTAATTTCATTCCTCCAATTGGTATTGAAATTGATGGAGATCAAGACTTGGTCTTGGTTGTGGCATTCCCATCGGCTCCAGAATTTATCTCATGCAATTCAAGGGTTGCTATCTTTTAATAATTATTCTTATCTTATGTATGACCTATTTATGGGTCCTATGGTAATGTGGTAAGGAGATGTTTATGTGAGACCTATCCTTTGGGTCCAATGCTAGCATGCCAAGCCTTATTCAATATTTCAAGGTTTTTCTTCAAGTTGACATGTTTTATCAAGGCTGGCTTATTTTTTTCTATGCATACATACATACATACATACATACATACATACATACATACATACATACATACATACATACATATATATATATATATATATATATTGAACAACTCTTTGGTTCTGAACAAGAAGTGTGGTGTGTACAAATAGAGAAAAGGGTGTGAAGTATTATGTGACAAGAAACAAAGAAGGAAGTGGAAGGAAAGTATTAGGAAGAAGTAATCAGTTGTGTAGAGGTTGTGCAAGGAAGGTAGGCAGAAGATTCTTAACCAAATCTACTTCAAACAGATATTGTGCTTCAATGAGAACTTTATTCATGCATATGAAAACGCAATTATAGAAATTTATTTTTGTAACATATACTCCAAAAATAAGTCGTCTCTCAACTATAATAGTTGGTTTTTGTATCTTGGGCAATGAGCCCACCAATAGTGAGCCACCTGGCAGTGAGCCTTACTTGTAGTAAACATTTTAGTAGTGAGCCTTTGTAAAAATCACCTTAACTAGTGTCACATTAACCGATGTTCTATGATTGAGAATTAGCATTCTCCATGGTTTTTCCCTTCTTGGGTTTCCATGTAAATTTTAGTGTTCATTGTGCATAGTGTTGTTATGTGCTTTCATGTTCATATCTATTTTGATTATTATTTGGTTGATTTAAGATTGCTTTGGATTAATTAAAGTCAAGAATTTTTTTTTATGATAACTAATTCACCCCCCTCTTAGTTATCTAGACTGTTCAACAATTGGTATCAGATCTCGACCCCTTGCAAATAGAGCTTAGTTGCTTGAGGGAGATCTTGGTAGTTTAAATAGATGGTAGGAGACTATTACTTTGATGAAGAACTAAAGACAATGTTAGATGACATGGAAAGTAAAAAATATAAAAAAGAAGAATTGAAAGAAAACATCACGGAGGAAAATACTTGTATCTCAAAGCTAAGGGAGAAAATCCAAAAATTCAAAGCAAGATACAGAGAGCTCTGCAAGGAATGAAAGGAGTCAAACGAAAGTGTTGTGAATCTAAAGCTATAGTTGGATGAATGAAAGAAGAAAAAAAAATATCAAACATACCATCAAACAAAAAATGGAAAAATGGAAGAAGACTGAAGAAAATCTCAAAGATACCATCAAACAAAAATTAGAAGAAAATGAGAAGTTAGATCAAGAGTTAAGAATGCTAAAATCGGAAGCAAGAGTATGTGAAAGTAGCATAATTTTGAATCAAATCTTGTACCTATAGAAATGTCACAAGGATAAGGAAGGACTTGGATTCTTAGGTCAAAGCTCAAACTAGAATACTAAGAATAAAGATAAAGTAGTTGAAGTTGAAGCGAGATTTGTTGTAACAAGAAAGGTTTGGAACTCTAGAACACCTACAAAAAGACCTTCAGTCTGGAAACCAAATGATCAAAGGTACTTATTGTTTAATGCTCATTGTTTTCTATGCAAAAAATTTAGACATAAGGCTATAGAGTGTAGAATCAAGAAATAACTAAATACTCAATGCTTTAAATCTCACAAGTTTGGTCACAAAGCAAGTCATTATAAAAGTTAGTTATCTAATTTGGCTAGACCTAATGGAATGAATAATCTCTTTCATGGTTATTGCTATGTATGCCATGGTTATGGTCACAAAGATAATCAGTGTAGATCTAGTGTTCACTTAGTTAAGTTAGGAAAAATATGTTACAAGTCCAGTCAATCTAAACATTATACTAACACAAGTAGATATGTTGCTCTGGAAAATTCTAAATATAAAAAGAAGGCTATAAAATAAGATGAATCTAAGAAGAAGACTATCATGGCTTAGAAGAAAAAGGAAACAATTGTGGGGGGCTCTTCTATGGTACTGGATCTTAATACAAGCTCTTTCAAAATCTGATCCAATTGCCATGGCTCAGGGGGAGTTTTGCAATACATATCCTATCGAATCCCCCTCTCTAAAGTAATACTAATATTTTTTTGCATGACTAAGTTTGATCCAATTGGTGATGTATGATGAAGCTTAATCCAACTGATTGAAAAGTGAAGTACAATTGATGGCATCATCGATGTAAGTTTTTGGCGGTGAAATCATCATGAGCAATTAAGGATAAAAGGTATAGTTTCAAATCATTTCTCAAAATTTACAAAGAAGTTTTGCTAAGCGATAAAAAGATTGAAGAAGATAAGTGCAATGATGGAATCCATGTTGGTTGATAATGAATCCATGGTGGTATTCTGCTAAGGTTGAAGGGAGTAGAGTTGCATAAATTTGATCATCAAAAGATGAAGGAAATAGAACTAGGGTTGAAGACTGATGAATTGCAGAATATAAGTGCCTTGGGTATGGATTTATGGGGAGAATTCCCCTAGATTGTTGACAAAGAGTCCATCTTGTTCTCGTTGAATTGATTCAAGGATGACAACATCATTTTGGACAAGCCCTATCTGATCACTAAGGAATCCATTAAATCTATTAATGGATTGTACATTGTTGGTGACCTCCCTAGGAAGAAGAGTAAAATATAGAGACATGGAGGAACTTATTGGTATTGACAAAGACCCTCGAGCACTACTGATAAATACCATTGTCAATCCTGCAGTAAGGTATGTTGCTTATGGTATCACTTAAAAAATCTATTTCCAAAATTGTGAGGGCTCTACATCAACTATTGCTATGTATCTTGCACATAAGATGGTGAAGGAAAATAAATAGTTTGACTTGTGTAGTCTAATAATGGAAAACCTAATTGAGAATGTCAAAATGTCTTTGGTTGAGAGTTATCCCTTCTGGTTTGGGTCTTTTCTCATGTATTTAGTGTTCTACTTTTTAAATTTGTTACAGTCAAAAGAGAATATTAAGTGAAAGTCTCACATCCCTATCAAAAATCAAGTTTACATATATTTGGAATGTATGAAAGATAAAGAAAATGCATGCAAAGTTTATTTGTCATCCTTGTAGATGGATTTGTGCTTCAATGTGATAGTGTCTAGTGTTACACCTATTAGCCAATTTCCGGAGGGTTCCTCCTATGGTAAAGAGTTAGAGGTTGTCATTGGTGGTTCCCATTCAGAATCTAAAAGGAGGAAAATTAACACAAAGGATGTCATCACTATCTCAAAAGAGAAAGAGAAGGAAGAAGAGTCTCTACTTGGATCTGACTCTTTCAATCTAGATGAAGTTCATTTGGTGTTGGATGAGGGTGATATGAAAAATATTGGTGAAATTTGGTATTCCTGCTCTTCATTCAGTAGGCCTAGAATTGAAGATGCCTTAGTTGATTATCTGCTAAAAAAGAGTACTACTATTTTTGTTGTTTCTAACTTGCTACCGAATGATCTAGTAGAAGTTGTTAAAGAAATATTGTTGTGAGAAGGATCTAAAGGACATAAGATCCAAGCTATGATTGAAATAATGTGTGTCAAAGACAAACAAAAATTATCCAAACACATTGGTGAGACAAGAGAATGAATTAAGGAGATTTTTGACATCTATGGGCACTGTCTCTGGTGGCCTACTGTTGTTGAAAACTTTAGAAGCATAATTGAAGCTATTGAATCTAGATTGATGATATTAGGAAGTGTTTTGAATTCTTGAAAGATAAATATAGAAAAATAATAATAAGAGTTCATGAGTTGCAAGTTGAGTTATTGTCTACTCAGAGACAGTGGGAAGATTTGGTTAAAACTTTATGGCTGGTCAAAGAAATTGTTAAGGTTCAGTTGGATCATCTCTTAGAGATACTTTCTGACACAGAGGATTGCAAACTTCAATGCCCGTCTCTGGACTATTCATCATCATTTGAGTTGTTGGATCTATTGGACAGTATGTGTGCTAGAAAGGTTTCTATTGTGCAAGCTTGGAAGAGGATTCTTCAAACTATGAGAGAAAGGTACAAGAATTTTTTTTTTTTGAAAAGTGTTATTTTTACTTGATTTCCAAATGTTCTTATTTGGAAATTTTCCTTTGATAGAAAAAAGGGGGAGAAAATGAAGAGAAAAATAAAACCACAAAGAGGAATTGAATTCCTTGAAAAAGGGGGAGTGCTTGGAGTCTTTTGTTGTTTTTCCATCAATGCCAAAGGGGGAGATTGTTGAGAAGTTGTTGAGAATATTTGGCATTGTTATCATTGATCTCAAAACCTGGGATCTAGAGGGTTGTGCTCTAGATGTTATACAAAAATGATCTATCCTATGATATTGTGTAGTATAAATGTTATCCTTGATCTGGATATGGCAATACTCATTTTTGGGACATCCGTGAAAGTCAGTTAATACAGAATAAAGAAGACTAATCTTTTGATGTTGGTTGTTGTGCTCAAAGCTTATTTTGGGTATCCTTGCTATCTAAAAACTCGTGTAGCATGTTACAAGTTTTGGTATGTCTAATTGTATTCCTCTAGTTGGTACTGAATTTATGGAGATCAAGACTTGGTCTTGGTTATGGCATTCCCATCGGCTCTAGAATTTATCTCATGTAATTCAAAGTTTTCTATCTTTTAATAATTATGTTTATCTTATGTGTGGCCTATTTATGGGTCCTATGGTAACGTGGTAAGGATATCTTTATATGTGACCCATCCTTTGGTTCGAGTGCTAGTGTATCAAGCCTTATTTCAAGGTTGTTCTTCAAGCCGACATGTTTTTGCTAGGCCAACTTATTTTGTTCTACGGATAAATATATATAACATCTCTTTGGTTTCAAACACGAAGTGTGGTGTGTGTGAATAGAGAAGTAGAAAGAAAGTGTTACGAAGAAGTAATCATTCATGCAAAGGTTGTGTACATAAGGCAGGTAGAATATTCGTGACCGAATCTATTGTAGACAAATATTGTGCTTCAGTGAGAACTATATTCATGCATATGTAGATGCAATTATAGTAGTTCAGTTTTGTAACATATATTCCGACAGTAAGCTATCTCTTAGTTATAAGAGCTAGTTTTTGTATCTTGGGTAGTGAGCCCATCGACAGTGAGCTACCTAGTAGTGAGCCTTACCTATAGTGAGCATTTTAGCAATGAGCCTTTGTAAAAATCACCTTAACTGATGTCACCTTAACTGGTGTTCTATAATTGAGAGTTAGCATTCTCCATGGTTTTTCCCATCTTGGGTTTCCACGTAAATTGTGGTGTTCATTGTGCATAGTGTTGTTATGTGCTTTCATGTTCATATATGTTATGATTATTATCTAATTGATTTAAGATTGCTCTGGATTAATTA